>APFE030030452.1:0-24511 GCA_000404065.3 Pinus taeda | reverse complement strand
ATCTAAGAAAGTGATAACTTCTGAAGTAAATTGCAATATTTTATCTTCAACACTTAAACTTAGAATAGCAAGTTATCTTGAGGGATTTTTATGGAATTTTGCATGAGTTTCCTAAGTAAAATAGGATTTTACTTAGGACAAAGTTAAAGATGGAAGATTATAATGATGGATTATCTTAAGTACTTAGGCCTTTTTGATCATTAGGCCGAGGGTCCGGTCCCTCCAGAGGTCAAGGAAATGCCTTGAGCCCCTTTGATCTCCAAATACCTTAGTACTTTGCGAGAAATTAGTAAAACGTTTGAGGGGAAAGTGATGAGGGAGGTTAATGAGTTTGACTTTGCTTGTGGTGATTTTCCAGTGTATTTCCTTCTTTAGTACTTGTGATGAAAGTAAAGGATAAAAAACATGTAGCAACATCATTCATCAGACAACACTTTGCAGCACCATCTACCTACCCTATCTACTTGATACTACCATTTTCTCTTCTTTATTAGGGTGCATTTAGATTTGCAAACCCTCATCAACATTTTTTCTTTTTACAAGGAAAATCTATCTAATTCTACCCTTATTACATCCAAGGGCTCAGATTAAACTGTTGAGCACCTTTTATTAACTCTAACTATACTACTTATCTGCCAAGATTAAAACTGTTTGGTCAGATATTTATTCTCTAATCTACAACATGAAATTGAAATATGAGTAAGCCAAGTTTAAACAGTTTGACTTATTATGAATTGTGGCAAAGGTTGGACAAGCTGCACACAATTGTTTTCTTACAAAAATGAAGTAGTAGTGGCATTTGGATTTGCACACTTTCTTTGGTCTATTTTTGCTTGTGGTTCATTTCTTTCAGTTCTTTTTGACCACTTTATTTTTCTTACCCTTTGATTTTTCTTTTAGGGTACACCCTCTTTACATTTTTTCACTTTTTTGATTTTTTTGGTTTTTTTAAGAATATGGAACACCTTTGCTCAAGAAAGAAGGTTTGAACATATTCCATATTTCAATCAAGACAATCATGAAAGATGAAACCTATTGGTATAGGAGGCTAACAGGGGTCACTTAATGCTAGTTTCTATGGCGTTCACGGATGCTGAAATATTTGTACCAGAAATATCCACCCAAAGGGGTCACTTAATGCTAGCTTCTATGGGGTTCACGGATCCTAGAGATCATTGACTGCTACATCCATAGAATATTTGTACCAGGAATATCCACCCAAAGGGGTCACTTAATGCTAGTTTCTATGGGGTTCATAGATCCTGCAGATCACTGACCACTACATCCACACGAAATATTTGTACTAGGGAGGGTGTCGAGAGAATTGAACTTGTGACCTTTCAATAAAAAAAAAGCTTAAATAATAGGGATTTGACCAATTAAGTTAACCCTTAAGCTGAAATTGTAAAATCATTAACAATCTATTAAACATTATTTGAAAAAAAAAATTCATCAAATATTATTTATAAATCAATTTGGAAAAATTATAAAAACTAATAATCCACAAAATATTTTTAGAAAGTGTAAAATAAACTAATGAGAAATATTTTCTCTAAACATCACCTCTCCAAAATAAACTTCAGGGGCAACACAATAAACCAGATATCTATCTATCCTAATAGAGAAATTCAAGATCTTTTAATCATAAATATAATTTACCTTTTATTTTATTTATTTCCAAATTTTATGATTAAAAAATGATGTTTCACATTGGTTATGCTTCTTTTAACTATCAAATTATTAATTTTGGTGAGAAATGTTTTTTACACCGAAGATATTCTTATGATGGGTTTGGCTGGGCATATTTTTTCAATACCATGTGTGTATTTTCGTCCTCCAAATAAAAATTAACACATGGTATTGCAATGACGTCATTCGTCATTTCTTCAGCGTGGAAGCGCTTCACCTACTCGCCGTGGAAATGTTTCCAAGGTGCATCTACTATGATTCAATGCGGATGAACCTAGATCAATTCCGAAACCGTTCTGAAATGCATATTTTTCTCAAGAAAATGTCATTTATCAAACCCAAATTTGTCTTTAGGTAAATCGATTATTGAATGTCGTGATTTCATGGGTATTTTCGGTTCACCAATAAAAATTGGGAAGGATTTGTGAGATTCAGCTCGAATGCAGGGGGAGATTTTTTTATGAAGTTTTTTTTTGTGCAATATTTTCTATTTATATGTTGGAGACTAGGAATGGATGACATGGTGATATGCTAAGTCAGCCATTTGGTTTAATTCATTCATTCGTGATGAAAATTATGTGACGACCTTCTATATTCTATTGGTTAGTTATGCCATTCATCTATGTCCCTCAATCACTTTCTTTTCCCTACTCTAAATGAACTTTTGTTGAATAAAAAAATTCCTGAATTGATTGAAAGAGAAGATGGATTATTAAACCCACTGTATTCTTGATTTGAAAATTTAACCTCACATCCTAACTCCATCTTGACTTCAATATTGGGATATTATTTTTAAGAGGATTTCGTGGATGGTATATGAAGTGTACTACAAGTGGGTTTAAGTGATAAATTTTATATTTATATATCAATTGTACAAGATCATATCTAAGATCATTGCTATGCATATCAGGGACACTCTATCTCTCCACCTGTCCACATAACAACACGGGTTCCTTAAGAACAGAAATATTTTAAAAGCGGTGGCTCTCACCCAGGAATTCTTACATTCAATGCATTGCAGGAAAATTGATGCGGCCCTATTGAAGATCAACCTAAAGAAGGCATACGACTGTGTGAGTTGGGGATTTATAAGATGCCTTCTGGCAAAGATAGGTCTTGATGTTAGATGCATTCGATGGATCATGGCCTGTGTAGTGGATGTAAAGTTTGCAGTCCTCATAAACGGTGTCCCTACTCCTTTTTTCAAATTGGCCAGGGGATTATGCCAGGGATGCTCCCTATCTCCACTTATCTTCATCCTTATCATGGAATCTTTGAGCTTACATATTAAAATAGCTATTCATCAAGGGAGATATAAGCCTCTACCCATATGAAAGGATATATCCATGTCACACTCACTATTTGTGGACGATATCCTTATGTCTGCCATGCTATGCATATCTACATGGATATGTCTTTATGAAATTTTCGAGAGATTCCAGAGAGCCACCGGCATGAATATCAATGACATAAAGTCATCTTTTCATGTTGATGATACAAGTGGAGATGTTATCACTTATCTAGCTGAGTTATTCCACATCAAGGCTATTCCTATTAAGGAGGGTTTCAAATATCTTGGATTCAACTTTAAATCTGTGAGTTACAGAGCTGCTGATTGGTCATGGATTACAGACCATTTCTACAAGAAAATATCAACATGGGAATACACGCCATTCTTACCCAATCCATGCTGGTTCAAATCATGGTTTTCTGGGCTCTTCTATTCTATATCCCGTCATCTATTATTAACAGTTTAAATAGAATGATAGCAAATTTCATTTGGGGCGGCCAGAAGGAAAAGACTAAATATCATATCTGCAGACTTTCTAAGCTGTCTCCGCCAAAAACCATGGGAGGTTGGGGCATAATGGATTTACACTCCTTCAGAAGAGTGCTTCTATGTAAAACAATGTGGAATGCGTTTATGGGAGAATCTTACTAGAGCAAAATTGTCAGAGCTAAGTATTTGGATGACCACGACATCACTGATTGGTACAGACAAAGCTCTTTTGGATCCGCCAATGATTCTATTGTAGGAATTTACAGGGTAAGTTCCTTAGACAGAACACCAAAAGGACACCGCTCACAAACAGATCACAGATCAATACACCAGTATTTTGACGTGGTTAAAACCCTTAGAGAGGGAAATAGTCCACGACCTGCGCCAATGTGGCTACTACAGGCAATTTATTAATAGAAGAATGAAAATTTACATAAGCTTCTCTCATGCACAGTGAACCTACAAATGACCCTCCATGCGCTTTAAATAGAATTCATGGACCAATCGGGTGTCAAGTCACGGATCAAGTGTCGGTAATACGAAGGAGAGAATGAACCGTCGGATCACTACATATCGTGACCATCAGATTGTAAGTTACAAAATGTACAACAGTAAAGAAACACACTTTACCTAACTCTATACCTAACTCTATACTAGACCAAGTTGAACTTAACTATTTCTTGTGTGTCGGAATATCCTAACAAGAACTTTATTCACAAACAAATAGCGAATTTTGATTGTCCTTGGCCCTTTTTATTCTGGCACCTTTTCTAATTTTACTTCATAGGACCAAAGGTGATGACTGAGTGCCATGACCTAAGGTGCTAAGTCTTTCAACATTATTTCAGGAGCGTTTTTTCTTTGTTAAGCACAATGAAATTGGTTTTGTGTTTATTCCACAATCAAGCGCTTAACTTTATTAGAGCCTTGTTATTGGGGATTTCCACTGGTTTCCTATATCAGAACAACAAACCGTCGATCGCCGATGTGACGTCATCATCGCCACGTGACATCTCCTGAGTGGTGACACGTGTCACCAAGATATGGTCCATTAGACCACCTTAAAAAACAAAAACTGCCTACCACGTGTTCCTTATCAGAACCAATAAGATCCTGCCACTTGTACACATCGAAGATCATTTGAGACTGTTATATGTCCTTATCAAACCCAACTAGATGCCTCCGTGTGTCTTTCCTAGAGGAGAGAGAAAGAGGCCTCACCTACCCTTTTTTTTTGGCCGAATTCCTTTGTAAATTCCTTTTTGGCCTTCCTCACGATTTAACAAAGAATGCATTGTCTTGACTTATTTAACTCAATCAGCGTTCGTTGATAGGTTGTTTCCTAATGTTGGTCACCTATGAAATTGTCAAACATTGATCATTGATATGGCCTTATCCTTCGACATGCAGGATCACAAGTCGCAAATCAATGAATTTCCTTAGATGTTGTGCTGCAACTTGAATCCTCCAATTGTTGATATGTCGGGACCTCCGTCATGCGATATCGCTAATTGTTGATCCGAGATTTGCATTTGTTGTGTGTTGCTCCTTAAAACCTCTGAAATCTTACTTCTAAGTCCTATGATGCTTCAATCTCCGATTTGCAGGGGTTTCGATATTCGGGACCTCTGATCTTCGATCTTCCTCCCTGCTTAAGGCTTTATTCACCCTGAACTTCAGCATTCCATAATGTTTGAACCACAAGGCCATTTATGGACTTCCGCATACCGAGGGAAATATCTTCTAGAGAAGTTTCAAATAGAAGAAGTCTGATTAGCCATTGAACCCATATGTTGCCTAAAAATATGGCTCCAAACTCACTTCCAATATTCTACTCCTAAAATCTCTAGAAAACTAGGAATCACACACAGAGTGTGTCTTTAGCATGAGGCCTGCACCTCTAGTGGACTTCCATCCTAGGCCATCACTATAATCATCATTTTATATCTTCTCTAATAAGCCTTCTACTGCAATTATTCTCTACATGAAGCCTGCAACTACCAAGAGATTCCTCCTAAACCATCACTACCAGCATCTCCTGCAAGAAGCAACCAAGCTTATCTGGTTGACATCAATGCCAATTCTGCTACCAACCATTACGGAAGCCAAATTCCAACACAACTCCTTAGGATGATCGTTGACATCAATTCCAACACACTTGAGGATGCCTTCTCAAGGCCACTGGCCATGCACATAATTCCAACAATCCAAAAATCTCCCCCTTTGGCATTGATGGAAACACACCATCCTTTTCTCCAAGTGATGGCCAAACCTCAATTTTCTTCCACACATGTCATGGCATGAGACAACAATGACCTTCTTGGCATCACAAATTATACACAGCTTTCCCCCCCCTTTGAAATCAATGGAAAGAATCTACAAGTTTCCTTTCTCTCCCCATGCTCTCACCGATTATGAGGACTAGAGTCTGGGTATTGAGATGCGCATCCTGCCTCACAGAGACATCTCTTCCAGGTTTGTTGCTTCTACTACTCCATAAACTGGGAAAATGTGATATGCTCCCCTTAAATATATACTCCCTCTAATTTTTCCTTCCATTGTTTCACAACTTATGGCTACTGGTTGAGCAGTTTGTCCCCTAATGCATCTTTTGTATCAAAAAGATTGATACCCATTAAATTGTGCATGGCATTGCTGCTACTGTAAATACCAAAATATAATGATGTATTTTGGCTAGCCCTTCTTCATTGTTGTTGTTTCTTCCGAGACTGTTCTCACTTTACTTGAGCATCTCCACTTCTCCCCTTGAGATCATTTTCATACTATGGGGACTGCTTCACATCTCATACCAGTTTCATCAAAAGAAATGATAGAAGTGGAACATTGTACCAGGAAAACTCTGTTATTTCCTATCTAAAAAAGAAATGTCCAGTTGCACACATGGTTACTCAGCATGAGCCCATTACAACCAATTGACATAGAAATACCAATTGAGGGTTAAGGGACATGAAAAATCATACACCAATTATGTTTCATGAACACAAGGCTGCTAATCATAATCAAAGTTACAACTTAAATGAAATAAGAGTATTTCACCAAATATGCAAACCTTTTATTTGCTCAGCAATCTTCATTTTTGAGGTTGTCCATTGTTTCCTACTACTGCTTATCAAATAAGCCCCCCCTGAGCCAATGTTCCCTGATCTCCTGCAAAGCTAACTCTCTTTTCTTGGGGATTGATCCTATGGACCTGACAAGACCATGAGTTTCCTGTCATTCCACACTTCCATTGCAACCCCTATTCTTCCCACAACAAAATATATTGTTGTGTACTCCTTATGTTGGTTGCACTCCACCTTCATCAGTCAGATGTGCCATATTTTTCATCTTCCCAGCCTCATGCATCTAACTTACTCGACATCCCTTAAGGCCCTTCTCTTCCTTCACTGAAGAGAAACAAAATATCTACTTCCCCTAAGAAGATCACCCCCTTTATTTCTATATACCTTTAAAGGTAAAGACTTGAAAAAATCATTCCCATATTGCTTCTTATTTACCCTTGTTTGGGTCCTCCCTTGGCTACACATGGGTAGAGGAAAGTTTTTGTTCAACTCCTCCCTCTACACCCAAACCCTCTTGAAGCCATTCTTTGTCTCAGTGGGTTCTTCCACAAAATTAGGAGGATCATTCTAATGATTTCTTCCTCCTCTTTTCATCTTGCTCTTTTGACACAGAGCACTGAAGACAAGTCTATATTTTTTCTGCTTGATTCTTTCTCCTTGTCTTCAAACCCTAAGCTACTACATTTGCATGTATATGCTAAGAGTCATTACGTTGCTTCTCATTTCCCCAACCATCTCTCTTGAGACAAATTTTCCACAATCGTAGCATTTTATTTGGCCTAAGAATGGGGCGGAGGAGTTACTCCTTTTGACAACTCTTTGGTCAAAACTCCTATCGTGGCCAAATTTCCATCTTCTAGCATTATTGTGCATCCTTAGGTTGTTGTTACCCAACACATTTTGTTTCCTTTCATGCTATCTATAGTCTATGGCTTTATGTCCAAAATTATTGCAAGAAAAACAAAAACCATGAAAATGATTTTGATGAAATAGGTTACCTTGTCTCTGAAGGTCCTTTGCTGGCTCTTCTCATGCCTTTTATGACAACAAGCATTGCTATCATGCACTATTCCTTGTAGTTTCCTTTCCTTCTTATTTTTCCGTATTTCTTCTCTTGTTTCTATTGTTGTCCAACAACCTTTCTATTGTTGTTTTTGGAACACTCGAGCTTCTGATATTGAGACAACTCTTTGTTTTACTTTGCTAATTCGTGTCTCAATGAGACTACCTCAGTTTGTAGTCTTCCGCAACAAGCCTCCTTTAAACTCAGTTGATGGGTTTACCTCCCAATCAGTCAGCAAGCATCTTCTTGTTGAGCAATTAGTTCAACTATTGTTTTTCTCAACATCTCATTCTCAAGCTCATAAACTTCCAGTTGCTCCTCTTGCTTGAGATTTGCTTGTGATAGGTCCTTGATTTCTTTTGGAGAATATTTCAACTTCTTTATAGAAAATATAATTTCATTTAGATCCTTCTCTTCTCTTTCAAAGGTGATAGCTTAGTTACCAAAGAGATCTAAGCTCGTCTCTATGTCCATGGAGTCTTCCACATGTCTAAGGGTTATTCCTTCTTCATATGAGGATCCCTTATTTTCTATTGCTACTAGAATGGGTCTATCTTCATTACAGTTACTAGATGCATGGTTATATATATCTTCAAGTGATTATCATGAAAATGTAGATAATGAATTACCTGCTTCTTTACATTTGTCACAAGGCAATATCATACCTTCTGCGCAACATGGTCTCTCTTCCAAGACTTATTAATCACCGCTAAGAGTGTGATGGACAACAACTTCTCCAACTTTTGATTCATTGTTTGAGCAACAATGCTCCTCAAACTCTTCTTGAGCCACATGGCTATCTCCACAATACAGACATTGCAGTCTATTCAACACTTCCTTTGTTGACTCACAATTCTTTACTTTATCATCATCTGACTTAGCTAGCCCTTTCAGGATGACCTCCTTGGATTTTTCGTTCTTTTCTTCATTTAATATGGAGAGCCATATATCACCATCCAAGGACATCAAGTAGCCTTGCATTCTAACATTCCAAATTTCATACCAAATCTCATGGATTGATCTATTTAATAATGAAACTTCTTCTGCTGCTAGTCAAACATCATTAGCCATTTTTTCCCTTTGATCTACCTTCTAGAGATTCAGCTATTTCTCAAGGAATCTAGATCTGATACCAATTATTGGAAAAAAACATTAATACTCATAGGGGGTTGAATCAGTATTATGGCTAATTTTAACTTCTTTATGCCAATTTACTTTTCCTTTTTAACTTTAAATCCATCCATATTTCAGTAGCAATATATAATGTGGCAGCAACATTAGCTCAACGCACAAGCATACAAACCATAAGCATCATACACATTACACACAATTTTTTCACATGGAAACCCTTTCGGGAAAAAACCACAAATCTTGTTGTTGTTATTGATGTAAATAAGAGCTCCTACTCTATTACATGAATTTATTTTGTGAGCACCCACTCACACGAAGCACCAACTCCCTTTGATTGTTTGGTAGCACAAACTCTCTTTATTTGTAGACACCTGACTAGCTTACCAGAAGAACCATGTGAGGCACCAACCTCATGGGTTTGTTGCAAGTACAAACTTGTAGCTCCTTGGATTTAAGTAAGTCCCAACATATAGGAGACATTGTCCCCCAAGCCTTCTCAATCTCCACTAGAGATGGAAGCACCAACTTCCTATATCACATCCACCAACCCACATTCAAATAAGAATTGGTCATTCTCTGTAGTTTGGCAACAACTCTATTTGATAACATTTTTTGTTCTCATCTCCCTTTGCTGCACTTTTCAACTCTTTCCATCAATATTCAGCAACCCTCTAATTTTCTTAACATCAACAGTCACTCAGCTCTTCGCCTCTCTGTTCTCCACAACACACAGTCTTCTCTCAAGCTTACTTCACACAACAGAGACTCAATTCTCTGCCTTTTCCTCACAGAAGCTCATAGGCTCCTTCGAACGTTCACACAACACACAAGCAACTCACAACCTTTCATACACAATACAAGCTACTCTTTCCTTTCATACACAACTCACTACTCTTAGGGTCTCCTTTTCTTATGCTTAGTCACACTCAGCCTCTACCCATATAATTGGCTCTTACATAGCCTCTCACATTAGTGCACTCACACATATCACTTTTCTCTAAGGCTCTCACACAACAATGCTTCATTCCCCTGCTTTGCTCATCATAGCACCTGAGTTTTGTTCCTCTTACATTCACACAATTAATGTTTCCACCCTATCAATGTTTCCACACTGTCGATGTTTCTAGACTATTGATGCTACCACACTGTCTTCATGCATCACTGTGCACTATTCTTACGCATGGCCTCTCCATGTTGTTGTTTTGTCTATCACTAGTTAGTATGCCTACATACTCAATGTAGGCACGGTCCTATATCTCTACAACTCTCCCATCACTGAGACTCTCCATGCACTTCAACACTGATAAATCTAGAAAGTTTAAAGTTTCCAGGAACGGTAAGCAGGGAGGACCTTGAGGATTCCACCCGGTCTAAGCAGAATTTCCAACATTATGAAAAGAATACCATGGATTTGTGAAGCACCAGGTTCCAGAAGTAATTCGTATAAAAACCTGAACCATAAGGAAAACCTTATGGCCCGGAAAAAATCAAATTTTGTCCAACTCCTGTCGAAAAATTTCCATATTGAGTGAAATTGCACCCTAGAGAGGTGTTGAATGGAGCAAAGAGCCCTTGGTAAAGGTTCCATGCATTAGCATAGGGAGAAAAAGTCTAGAATAAACTTGGGGAGGAATACATCATATTTCCCTATTGGCCAAAAGAGAATTGATTCCAAGCTCCAAGTCTGCTAATAGTTGGGTTAGTCCATCCTTGGAAGGATTGTAACATTGCTTGTCGAGGGAAAAGGTATTGATCCTAAAGATGGGTTAGAATGTGGTATATGACCACTCCCAAAAGGGACCCTGAGGGAAACCCTGAAAAGAAGCTAACCAACTTTCCATGGAAGTCATAGACATGGAAGAAACTAATGGAAAACTTAATGGAACCAAAGGAACATTCAAAAGGGAAAAGAACCAGTGCCAAAGGAAAAAACTTGGGTGACCCCACTCAAAGATGGAATGGAGGTAGAGAAAAAAATTGCATTGCTAGGAGTGATTGAAGGTATACAAATTATACCTCCTCCTTGTACTGATAAATGAGTTTGTACACTAGTAGCACTCATAGTTGAAGCCATGCTCCTAGCAGTGGCCATCGATGGAAAATATCGAAATAGACTAGAGCTCGAAGTATTGTGAGTCAGAGTCCCAATGTTGGGACACTAATTTGTCATTATTATTATCACTTTCTAAAGTCTATTTCATCCATTTCTACCATTGTTTATCACATCATTTATCATAGATTATCATATAATTCCATTTTATAATTATTTATGCTCTCATGGATAAATATTATTTCTTCTCCTTTATTTTTAATAAGTTGATGATTATTATGCATGATTTACCAATGATGGTTTATTAATGAATTTGTTGTAATATCATTCACAATTTTAGCCTCCAAGATCTTTTCCAGATTGCAAATATGATTTCCAGCTCATAATCAAATATTCCAACTCAGAAATTCATTGGAATAAGAAGCAACAATTTTTCATTGGGTGATTCAGACAAATTGAGGAGAATATTGAAAATCTGAGGCATGGGTTTTGTGCAGAATGGACCAAATTAGTTTTTTGATGAGAAATTTTCCAAAATTCAGTTTGGATTGAGAGAAATGAAAGGTTCTTCAAAGGTGATTTTCTCAGATTTGTTGTTGCGGCCGTTTTCCAAATTCTTCCAATTGCAATACCAAATTCGACTTGTTCCTGTTGAATGTTGATGGAAAGATCTTTCAAATCTGAGCTTGTTTATTAAAATTATGTAATCAATCCAAAATTTTAATGAAAATCATTTTGTAATCAACTTTGTTGTAAGAGATCAAAGAGAAGAGAATAACTAAGGGGGATAATTGGGAGATAATGAGGAGAGATGAGATGGACAATTATTAGATAGGATGTAGAAGAAGAGATAAGAGATGAGAGATGGGAGATGAACAATTGTTGAATTTGAGGAAGAGCTAAAAGCTTCATTATGTTGTAACTATTTCTCTCATATATTTTAATGAAAGAAGTTATCCATTGAGTACTACATCTGTTATTTGTAATCTTATTTGAGTTATTTCTCAAGGCGGAACTGAGTCTTGGGAAGTTGGGCCCACTACTTTGGACAAGGTGATGCCTTGAACATGTAAATCATTGTAGTTATGCATTTGTTTATTAGAATTTCAATTGTCATTCCTTGAAGTAAGCTTCCTTTCTTTTAAGTAATTTGTTGTTTGCTACATTTTCAAGAATTGTCATTTCATCCAATTTCTAGATTTCATTTAATTTATTGTTGTATATTAGCATTTGAATTATGTTGGGTGCAATAGATTAAATTTCCATTTCAGCAATGTGTGGTTTAATTTAGCAATGATTCAAGTTGTGTGATTAGAATAATTACTTTTCGTGTCATTTACTTTCTTCTTTTTAATTTTAGTTTTATTATTCAAGTCTTACATTTTATCTCTTGTTGAATGAGCTTGACAGTATAGAATACAATCATATAGAACTAGTTAGTTATTGTTATTGTTAGTTTTTTTATTTATTTATTAAGCAATTGATTTTACTAAACATTTTGGTGTCATTGTCAGGGAGACAGTGAAATTTCACTACCACACTAATATCTAGTTGTAGATGCATACCTAACTTCGTGAGAGCTGGATATTAAAGATGAAAGGTAAGAACCTACGTGTGCATCCTAGGGAACCAATGATGGGTCTAGCCTCAATAGTCAGGCTTAGGTCATATAGCATGCATTGATAGAAGTAGGAATTTTAGAGTTAGAATTTTGAAAAGAAAAAAATCTCATGATTCCACTCAAGTGGTGATGTAAGCACCACCCATTCCACTAACCAATTGACAGGAAAATTTGAAGGAGGAGCCTCAAAGCTACACATGAAGAACATATTCTATTATTGCAAGAAATGGATGACATTGCTACTTTCAAATTCCATATCAAAAATCTAGGAGGAGTGGCACAAATGCACATAATTCCCCCATATTCTCTACCAAATTTTCATGGTTTGGCAAATGAAGATCCAGATACATTCTTATTTGATTAAGTACTTTGTAGAGGATATCATTATTGTACTAACGATCAAAGGTGAAAGTGTTTCCTCTTACTCTAAAAGGAGCAACTCTCTGATGGTTCATGAGCCTTAGTGGGAACTGCATTCAAACATGGGAAGACATGAAGAATGTATTCTTGAAGAAGTACCAAGACTATTGCAAGCTCAGTGAAGATATTTTTAGTATGATACAAGGGAAAGATGAAAGCTTGAAGGAATATGTAGAGCAAGTGCAATACAACCTTCAAAAATCAAAACATAAGCATTTGGAAAAAGACGCATTGAAAACACCCCTACTCAACAGAACCAAAGATGAATTTTTAGAACTCTTAAATCTAATGAGAAAAGGTGATGTTTTTCGGTTATAATATGATGATGTTTGTAAATTATGCATAAGGTATTCAAGAGGAATCTCCAAGGCTGGTAAGAATTCTAGAGAAGTTTCTTCTTTCTTTTCCAAATCTACTACAATAACAGGAGACATAAGAGTTGAAATCAATGTTTTATTTGAAAATTTTAAATATGATTTTATTAGCTCTCTAAATTCACAATTGGATGTTTTATAGGTTCAAAAAAATAAAGAAATTGAAGAAGTGTTTTTCCCTCATTGCCAAAAGGATCATCCCATAGATAGTCACTCTTCCTTATCTAGGATGGAAGTAGCATATCAAAGAGATGAGGTGTTGGAATTATGACTCAGGTTTGGCACTGTGACACAGGTGTTGTCCTTGATGGAAACTCACTCAGATGGCAGATCACAGTTCAGGCTCTCAGAATAAGGAAAAAGAGATATACGCAGTTTCCACATAACCAAGTCATGTATACACATGGGATCGCCGATAAAAAATCGCGTATGCGTATGCACGCACTTTCATGCACGAAAAAGTGCATACATGTGGGAAAACTTAGTTTTAGTCCATGGCATTTGGTCCTTGGTATTTGAACCTATATTTTTGGACCATGGCATCTTGTCCGAAGTGTTGAACCTAGGTATTTGGACCTAGTTATTGGCTCTAAGTGGTTTTGAACCATGGTATTGAGTAAGGCCTAAGACTATAAAAGGGGAAGGAGATCATTAGGCAAAGACACTCACTCAAGGATTGAATATCTTATGAAGAGAAAGATCTAGAATACTGGTCATTGGGTTATGGTGCATAGCTGGATCTAAACCAAGGAGGAACTTGAGTGCTAAAAAAAGGATAAGTTCTACTGATGGGTCAAGATCTTAAGGCTTGAATAGTAGTATCTTTGTGTGATTTTGATCTGTTATATTTGGCGCATGACTTGATCTATAAATCTAATAATCTGGGTATAACTGATGTCTGAATAATTGAAAAGGGTAAATTATATTTTATAGATCTGTACGCAGGTTCAGAACAGCAAAGGCACATATGCACGCTAGTTCGGTAATTTAAAATAGCGTATACGCTGGTTTGCGTTAATATAGAAGCATATGCACGTAGGTTCTTCATATTGAAGTAGTGTATGTCTCATAAAATATGTTTTAGCTACTTCTGTTTATTGTTGCATTGGTGTCTGGTTACTGTTACTGTATTCTGGCTTCAGCATTTAGAGAAGTGATTGATTGATTCAGTTGTGGTTGGTGCAAAGGGGTTTGGTTGATGCAGATACATTTGATGTTTGATTGTTGTTATTTATGAATCCAGTCTAAAAATTTATGAAACATGGTCCCTGGAAGAAAAGATAAGGTTATAGCCTTCTGTAGGTCAACACCTACGTACTAGTACATCAGCTAGTACAAAAGCTAATGGGGTTGTAGCTCCCTTCCAGGAGAAGCTGGAGAACAAGAGAAGGTTGTAGCCTTCTACAGGTAGAAGCCTGCGTACTGGTATTAGACTGCACCAATACAGAAATATTGTAAAAATAAGTTTCTTATTAACAAGAAGATAGAGAATCATTGCAACAGGTTGTTTTCACCCACATTTGGTTTCCACCTTATACCTTGTGTTCATATGTGTGATGATCTATTCTATTTACTGCACTTGTTTATCGTTCTTATGGTTAATGAAGTTATGATGCACTGATTAAAGATAAAATGGATTAATTAAATCTTAAGTTTACTAGTTAGACGCTAGTTGTTGTAGACACAGTTGCATGTATACGCTGGTTTCCATACCTGAAGTAGCATATATATAAGTTTGAGAATAAAAAATTATTTGACCTGATAATACTGATTCAGCCCCCCTCTTAGTATTATTTTCTACAATTGGTATCAGAGCAGTTCCTTCAGAAGAAGCTTGATCGCTTGAAGGAAGATCTATCATCATGAGCAACTATGAAAGGGAGGCATCCATCAGGCCACCAATCTTTGTTGGGAGCAACTTCGTCTATTGGAAGGTAAGAAACACATCCTTTCTTCAATCTCTTGGTGCAGAAGTTTGGGATATCGTGGAAGGAGGATACACATTCCCATCAGCAACTCCTACAGATACAGCTAGTAAAAAGCAGTATGAAACAAATGCAAAGGTTGTCAATACTCTATTGGGGAGTCTATCTCAATCAGAATTCATTAAGGTTATGTAGATCAAAACCGCCAAAGAAATATGGGACAAGATCATTCTAAGCTATGAAGGAGATGATAAGGTAAAACGTGCAAAACTACAATCTCTTAGAATTCAATATGAAACTCTCAGAATCCACAATGATGAAAGTGTGGCTAATTATTTCTTACGTATAGATGAGATTGTTAATCGCATGAAAAACTTGGGTGAAGAGATAAAAGAATTTATTTAGCTGAAAAGGTATTAAGATCTTTGTCTTCTAAGTTTGAATCAAAAGTTTTTTCCATAGAAGAAAAGCATAATATTTAGATTATTACCATGTCACAGCTGCACGAAATCCTAACTCCCTTCGAAATGAGAAAAGGGGGTCTAACATACATTAGAGAAGCTGCATCCAAAACTTCAAAAGGAGAATACAATGAGTCAGGACATACATTAGAAGGAGAGGAAGAATCAAACTTTGTTAAGAACCTTCAATGGGGCTCTAGAAGATTCAGAGGTAAGCTACCTTTCAAATGCTTTGCTTGTGGGAGAGTCGGTCACTATGCAGCTAAATGTCTTCATGAAGATAAGATTGATAAAGGAAAGGAACCAGTTAAATGGAACAAAAAACAGAATATAAGTATGAAGAGCTATTATACATATGAAGACAGTGATGGACTATCAAATAGTGATGAAGATGTACATGGTAATGATTATAGACTTTTGATGGCTTTTGAAGATGATGATTTCTTGGATGTTATAGATGAACATGATCTCTATGAAGAAATTTCTAAACTTAAAATTTGTTTCGAAGAAAAGAGTATGATCATAGATACTCTAACATTCCAACTTGTTGAAAGGGAAAAACACAATGAAAAGTTAGAATGTGAAATTGTGGCACTTAGAAAAGATATTGAGAAAACAAAAGCTCTTAATCTTAGATTTGCCAAAGGATCTAAAACTTTAGATGAGATTATCAAAGTGCAGCGTTCTCCTCTAATCAAGACAGGTCTTGGATATACTGAAGAAGCATCTCAAGCACAGAAGTCATCCACCTCCAAAGGTTATCTTGATGCAACAAGGAGAAGTGAACAGGTTGACAATTGTCAGCAAAGGCATGAAGCAGATCACCATGTAAATCAGGGTCAATCTACTTCAAGGATGAACAGAGATCACCAAATAAATCGAGGTCAATCTACTTCAAGGATGAACAAAACCTATAACCAACCGCAGGTAAATCATTCTCAATTTGAATCAAGAATGAATGTGAATGATCACCTGGGCGATAGATTTGATAATCGCAGGAATTTATTTAATGGCCAATGTTTTTCATGTCATAACTTTGGACATAAAGCTGCTCAATGTGTTGCCTACAAGACCATCATGACTCGAGAAGCATGAAATCAAAGGAGCGTGACTGGGGTCATGAAGAGGACCTATAATAACTTTTTTGCTCTTGAAGATGAAATAGAATGCTCTATCTGTAACAACTTCGATCATGAATATTCTGAATGCAGAAGTGAGTTTTGGTGAACATCTCAGAAGGAGCAAGCTTCATTGGGTCCCAAAACATGGAGAAAGAAAGAACCACTACCAGAAAGATGTGGTATAGCCTTATATGCGGAAAGACAAGAAAATTAGTGGTACATCAACAGTGGATGCTCGAAACTTATGACAGGTGATAAAGAAAAACTTCAGTCATATAGTGCCTTACAAAAGGAAAGGAAGGTTTCATTTGGAAATGACACCCCTGCACTCATAAAAGGTAAAGGTTCTGTTCTTTTGAAAGAAAAAGTCAAAGTTGGAAATGTTATGTATGTTGATGGATTAAAGCATAATCTATTGAGTGTTAGTCAAATGTGTGATCAAGGAAATGAGGTAATATATCGATCAAATGGATGTATTGTTCATGAGCTTAATATAGGAGAAACAATGATCAAAGGCATAAGAACTCCAAATAATCTATACATACTCAAGGGAGGACAACAACAATGCTATCTAAGAAAAAATGATGAACATTGGCTATGGCATAGAATATTGGGGCATCTAAGCTTCCCTCAGATAAGGAAAGCATGCAAATATCAGGCAGTTTGTGATCTCCTTGACATCAGAATTCCAGACAATACAATATGCAAATCATGTCAGTTTGGTAAGAAAACCAGAACTAATTTCCCTGAAAAGGAAGAATCAGCAAGTAAACCACTTGAACTTGTCGATACTGATTTATGCGGTCCATCAAGGAAAAAGTCACCTCGAGGAGAAGAATACTTTATATTGTTCATTGACAACTTTTCCAGGATGTGTTGGATAGGACTTATGAAGCATAAAGATGAATCTTTCGAAAAGTTCAAAGCTTTCAAAGCCTTCGTTGAAAATGAATCAGATCGCAGAATCAAATGCCTCAGGTCTGATCGAGGAGGGGAATTTACCTCAGATGAATTTTTCGAATTTTGTGAAAAACGTGGAATAATTATGGAGTTCTCTACTGCAAGTACTCCTCAGCAAAATGAAGTAGTGGAAAGGATGAACAAAACAGTTCAAAAAATCGCTCGTGCCATGCTTGATGAATCTAGAACTCCTGCAACCTTCTGGGGTGAAGCTGCATTTGCTGCTGTTACTATTCTCAACAAAACAAACGTTTGGGTAAACAACACTCAAAGTCCTCATGAACTTTGGTATGGTAAGACTCCTATGGTAAAATAATTCAAGGGTTTTTGAAGCAAATGTTACATCAAAAGGACTGATGAAAATCTTGGCAAGTTTGAACCTAGAGCAAATGAAGACATTCTCCTCGGTTACTCTTCCCGAAGTAAAGGATATAAGTGTTACAATAAAATACTTGGAAAAATTGTTGAAAGTATTGATGTAGTGGTTGATGAAGCAGGGGGCAATCCAAAGCAGATAAAAACCAAATATTTTGAAGATGAAGAGGACTATCCTTCAACTTCAAATCAGACTAATGATGAAGAAGAAACCTATGAAGCTCCAAAAGAAAAGATAAGGGTAGAAGAAAAGACTCCATCCAGGTATGTATAGATGAATCATCTAGAGACTCAAATTTTGGGGCAGAAAGAGACAGGTGTTCAAACAAGAAGAACTATTGTAGAAGCTTCAAGCTATCTAGCATTGCTCTCCTCCGTCGAACCATGAAATGTAAGTGAAGCATGAAAATATGAATGTTGGGTCAAGGCCATGAATAAAGAACTTGAGCAGATTGAAAAGAATAACACTTGGGAATTGGTTCCTAGGCCTAATGATAAGAATGTCATAGGGGGCAAGTGGATATTAAAAAAAAAGCGGAATGAAAATGGAGAAGTTATTAGAAACAATGCCAGACTTGTTTGTAAAGGGTATGCTCAACAAGAAGGTATAGACTTTGAAAAAAAATTTGCACCGATTGCTAAACTTGAAGCCATAAGAACGTTCCTTGCTCTTTCTAGCTTTTAGAAGTTCAAAGTATATCAAATGGATGTGAAATCTGCCTTTTTAGATGGAGACTTAGAAGAAGAAGTGTACATTGAGCAACCAGATGGATTCATCCTTGGAAATGATCCAAAACTTGTATGCAGACTTAAGAAGGCACTCTATGGTCTTAAATAGGCTCCAAGGGCTTGGTATTATTGTCTGGACAAATACCTCCACCAACAAAGTTTTTCAAAAGGATCAGCAGATAGCAATCTATATATAAAAATTGATAATGATAAATTTCTAATACGTGTTGTGTATGTTGATGATATCATCTTTGGTAGCAACGAAGAAGCCATGAGTCAAAACTTTGCTTTGGTGACGCAAAAAGAATTTGAAATGTCCCTACTTGGTGAGCTGACATATTTTCTTGGGTTACAAGTCTAACAAAACAAAGATGGTATCTTTCTATCATAAACCAAGTACCTCAAGTAGATCTTGAAGAAATATGGCATGGAATATTCAAAACCAGTATGTACCCCTATGGTAACAGGATGCAGCCTCAATGCAAATGATGATTCAGCAACAGTACATCAACCAACCTATAGATCCATGATTGGTAGTCTACTCTATCTAACAGGTACTCGACCAAACATCATGTATGCAGTGGGAATAGTTGGAAGATTCTAGGAAAATCCAAAAGAAGCACATCTTCAGGCAGTTAAAAGGATTTTCAAATATCTTCAAGGAACACAAAAATATGGCTTATGGTATCCTAGAAATACAGATCTCACGCTTCATGCATACACATATGCAGATTGGGCAGGAAGCGTGGATGATAGAAAAAGCATTAGTGGTGGTGCATTCTTTATGGGTTCCAAATTAGTATCTTGGTTCAGCAAGAAACAAAGTTCAATTGAATTATCTACAGCTAAAGCAGAATATGTGGTTGCTACATCTTACTGCACACAACTCCTTTGGATGATGCAAACTTGGCAAGAATTTCAAATCATTTGTACTCCACCTATCTCCATTTTATGTGATAATACAAGTGCAATCAGTATTTCAAAGAATCCAGTCATGCATTCAAAGACCAAGCACATACCTATCAAGTATCATTTTCTCTGGGAACAAGTGCTTGAACAAAAGGTCAAATTGGAATATGTTCCCTCCAAGGAATAGGTTGCTGATATATTCACCAAACCACTGCCTAGGGAGACATTTGAATACCTCAAACATAAGCTGGGAGTAGTTGATGCATCATCTTGTTGTTGAAACTTATCTAAAAGTGGTTGTACGTGAGTTTCATGAGGAGCATCCGCATACATACGCCAGTTTCTGTGGATATAGTCACGTATATGTTGATTTGAGGAAAAACAGTGGACCAGACTTAGGATGAAAAGAGTCTAACATGGATCTGACAAAGACCATCTGGTACAGGTTCAGGGGAAGAATATACTTCTAATAATGCATTGTTGGCATTATCTTAGAAGATCTTGTTTCAATTTCACAGTTGTTTTTGGTTTCAGGAGGAATAGGTGTTGAGGGAGAACATGGTTGTTGGTCTCAATGATGATTGACAGATGTTGCTGATGATAGTTGTTGATGACTATCATAGTCTTGTTGTAGATATTTTGTCTCTATGTCATGTATATCTTTTATCATCAAGGTCATGTAACGACCTATTTTGTTTCCCCAACTATGCCTAGGATGGATGATGTAATGTTCTTGTTTTATCATGTGTAAACTTTTGGTGTATCCCCACTTGGTTGGGTGGATGAGTCAATATTGGTATATCCCCACTTGGCTGGGAGATGGATGTATGTATGAGTCGTTGGTGATAGAAAGGTCTTTTATGATGTCTAGAGTCATGTTCTTTCTTGTAGAACATCCTTTTGCAGACCTTGCCTACAATCAGGGGGGGCATAAACAACACAGCAGAGCAGAGATTTCAGCATGTACTCAGGGGGAGCACAACCCTTTGCCCTTGATGACAAAGGGGGAGAATGATTTTGAGTGACTTGGGGTTGCCATCAAGTCCAAAGGGGGATATTGTTGCCATTATGACTCAGGTTGGGCACTCTGACACAGGTGTTGTCCTTGACAGAAACTCACTCAGATGACAGGTCACAGTTCAAGCTCTCAAAATAAAGGAAAAAGAGATATACGCAATTTCCACTTAACCAAATCGTGTATACACATGGGATCGCCAATCAAAAGTTGCATATGCGTATGCAAGCACTTTCATGCACGAAAAAGTGCGTACATGTGGGAAAACGTATTTTTAATCCATGGTATTTGGTCCTTGTTATTTGGACCTATAGTTTTGGACCATGGTATCGAGTAAGGCTTGAGACTATAAAAGGGGAAGGAGATCATTAATCAAAGACACTCACTCAAGGATTGAATATCTTATGAAGAGTAAGATCTAGAATACTGGTCATTCGATTATGGTGCATAGCTGGATCTGAACCAAGGAGGAACCTGAGTGCTAGAAAAATGATAAGTTCTACTGATGGGTCAAGATCTTAAGGCTTTAATAGTAGTATCTTTGTGTGATTTTGATCTGTTATATTTGGTGCATGACTTGATCTATAAATTTGATAATCTGGGTATAACTGATGTCTGAACAATTGAAAAGGGTAAATTATCTTTTATAGATCTGTACGCAGGTTCAGAACAGCAAAGGCATGTATGCATGCTGGTTCGGTAATTTAAAATAGTGTATACGCTGGTTTTCCTTAATATAGAAGTGTATGCACACATGTTCTTCATCTTGAAGTAGCATACATCTCATAAAATATGTTTTAGATACTTCTATTTATTGTTGCATTGGTGTCTAGTTACTGTTACTGTATTGTGGCTTCAACATTCAGAGAAGTGATTGATTGATTCAGTTTTGGTTTGTGCAAAGGGGTTTGGTTGATGTAGATACATTTGATGTTTGATTGATGTTATTTATGGATCCAGTCTGAAAATTTATGAAACGTGGTCCCTGGAAGAAAAGAGAAGGTTGTAGCCTTTTGTAGGTCAGCACCTATGTACTAGTACATCAGCTAATACAAAAGCTAATTGGGTTGTAGCTCCCTTCCAGGAGAAGCTGGAGAATGAGAGAAGGTTGTAGCCTTTTGCAGGTAGAACCCTACATATTGGTATTAGACTACACCAGTACATAAATATTGTAAAAAGAAGTTTCTTATTAACAAGAATATAGAGAATCATTGTAGCAGGTGGTTTTCACCCACATTGGGTTTCCACCTTATATCGTGTGTTCATATGTGTGATGATCTGTTCTGTTTACTGCACATGTTTATTGTTCTTATGGTTAATGAAGTTTTGATGCACTGATTAAAGATCAAATGGATTAATTAAATCTTAAGTTTACTAGTTATATGCTAGTTGCTATAGACAGAGTTGCGTGTATACGCTAGTTTCCATATCTGAAGTAGCGCATATATAAGTTTGAGAATAAAAAATTATTTGACCTGATAATATTGATTCACCCCCCCTCTCAGTATTATTTTCAACATGGGGAAGCTGCAACAAGGTCAAAACCATGGAAACCATGGCCTACATGTATGGTTCAGGACACTTACTCTCCATTTTCTTTCTTGCATAATCCATTATGGAATACTCCTGTGTTAGGGAAACCATTTTAATCTCAATATAACCATCACCAATCTTGTTTACAAGTTTTGCATGGTTCATGTTATGTTTACATGGATACTCTCCCACATCTTGTAGTAGAGACACATCATCCATATTCTTTTCTAGTTTTTCAACAACATCTTGCTTGTCTATCAAAACCCTTCTCACAACCCAATCAAGTACATCATCAAAATGCTTCATGCCCTACATAATTTCCTGCTCAACTAATTTCACACCCTCACCATAATAAACCAGTACAACATGCTTACAATGTTGAATGCAAAAATTACCTACCCTTCCCACCCATTCTATCTCACGTCCACCATTTCAGAAAAATTATATTGATATTGGGAATGTTTGAAATCCAAAAATTGTAGAAGTTATGGAAGATGAGGTTTCTTCTATTCTGCACCAATAAGTCATTTCAAAAACTCAAGAACTTCATCATATGATAGCTATGAGAAATCAAGATAGTAAAGGATATATTGAATATTGGTTTCACTCAATCATTTTTTTGCAACGTCACTCCATATTCACCAATTTTTGACACCATCTTTTCAAGGGAAGTTGGTTTCTAATACCCTACTATCTATGAAGATGGATTTTTCAAATTTGGGTATATACATACTTTTAGGCCTTATTTTGAAAATGGATCCATTGGAAGTACTCTTATACGTAAGAATATTCAATTTTCAAAGCATAGTAGGTTAGTGTAGAAAATAAAATAACTAAAGACATAAATAAACACAAATTCTTTTATGTAAAATAGTTGTTTTTGTTGCAACACGTCGTCGAAATCAACATTAGTAATAAATATTTTTATTTATTTGTGTATGTAGATGTATTATATTGAAAATAACTGTTCTAAAAACACTAATATCCATTTTTCTCACCAATTTGGAAAAATTGCTTGAATTATCATATTTTTTTGTCTTGCGAAGCTGGTGTGAAGTTTTGAAAACACAATTGGGCAGGGCACGATTTTGAGGGACAAAAGGGAATATTAAAAAGAAAAAATATATTCTAGTATCTTTATTGTATAATTATTCCAACCCAATTTGAATACTTCAATTTGGATTTGAAATGAAAAAAAAGTTATAAGGAAAAGCATTGACAGGGTGTCTCGTAGGAAAATTAAGAAAAGAGTTGGGACAGTCAGTTTTTGCAGGCCTAAATGACTATATTTTTAAAATATGATTCTATGGTAAATTCCCTTATGAATCTAGTTTAAAGGAAATTTGAATCACTCAATTTTGATATCGTATGAGAGAGTTATGATAATAATACTAAATGTCTATTATAAATATGCACTTTAAAAACTTTGTTTTTCCAGTTGTTCACTTGTGTATTTGATCCATCAATTATCATTTTCTTCAAAACATATTTCTATTGGAGATACATAAATGAATCTACGTTAATCTCCAATTTGAATAATTTGAATTCGCCATCAAAAAAAAATATTATGCTTAAAATATCAATTGTTGGTCTAACTTGGGGAATTGAAAATGACTTTGTTATGCAGGTTGTTCCATATAAAATTGACACATCATATCATGGAAATTTTAACAATTATTTGTATTGGTGATATACCTTTGAATTAGCTCTCATTTTGCTTTTGAATCACTCAAATTAGACAAAAAACAAAGTAGTTATGATTAAAACACTACTAGTTAGTATGGTCAACCACTCCTCTCCCCAGGTGACAAATAATTTTTTCATTGTTTATATTTTTATGGATTTTTTTTTTGTAGAGTAACTACTTCTTATTTTTTTGATGTCTTAGATTATGACAACTCGATCACATCTTTTCTTCCTATATTTCATGTTTCATTGCAGGTAGACACTCGTTTTTTATAGGTTTCAGGACAATAAAAGAAGTCAATTTATGAACGAGCGATTTTTAAAGAAATGTTAATGAAACAAGTGAATTTCATAAAATTCATTAGCTAACGGATTCATAACAGAAGAAATGGAGAATTGATTTCCATTTTAAAATTCATTTCACTAATGCCAAAATAGTTTTGCAAGAGATCATTTTTTTCCATTGACAGAATGAAATTACCTTAGGAAATAACGTCATACTTGTTGTATCTTAATTTTTTTATTTATTCGTTGTTTTTAAATAAAGTGTTGTTTCTTTTCTGATTTCTCTTATGTTTTTGCGTTT
>APFE030030438.1:149902-176801 GCA_000404065.3 Pinus taeda | reverse complement strand
GTTGCATATATATCTCTTCCTCCAAATCCCCATGGAGAAAGGTTGTCTTTACATCTAACTGCTCAAGATGTAAATATTTAGTAACTACTAGATTTAGAATAGTTCTGATTGGAGTCATTTTCACAACAGGAGAAAATATCTCATCAATGTCTATAACCTTTTTCTGTGCAAACCCTTTCACCACAAGTCTAGCTTTATACCTTTTTCTACCTCCATCTTCTTCCTTCAACTTGTAAACCCATTTATTCTGCAATGCTATTTTACCTGCAAGCAACTTGACTAAGTCCCAAGTCTGGTTATGTGCTAAGGAGTCCATCTCTTCTTTCATGGCTTTCTCCCACTTCTTCCTGGTTTCTACCTGCATTGCTTCTTCATAACATTCTGGTTCAGTAGAATCAGTCAACAATACATAATATAATGAAGGAGAGTATCATTCAGGGGGTCTACTTATCCTAGTAGATCTTTGAACACCACTTTCAGGTGTTTGAAGTGCTTGTTGTTGTTCTGGTTGTTGTTCTGATTGTTGATCATTATGATTTTCAGGCACCATCACTTTTCCTGTGATCTCGTCAAGCACTATGTATTCTCTGTTTTCTTTTTCCTATTTCTTTTCCTACAGCTGAACCTTATACAAAACCTTTTCATTGAACATGACATCTCTGCTCCTAATGATTTTGTGTTTTTCATAATCATAAAAGCGATAACCAAAATCATTAACACCATATCCAATAAAAGTACATTTCTTTGATTTTTCCTCAAGTTTTGTTCTATTTTCTTTATTAATGTGGACAAAGGCTTCGCAACCAAAAGTTTTTAAAAATGAGTAGTTTACCTTTTTACCTGTCCATGCCTCCTTTGGAATATCACCATACAAGGAACTTGAAGGCCCTTTATTTATTAGATAAACAATAGTATCTACAGCATCTGCCCAAAAGTGTAAAGGCAATCTTGCATGCAATCTCATGTACCTTGCACGCTCTATTATTGTCCTGTTTATCCTTTCTGATACACCATTTTCTTGTGGTGTTCCTAGAACTATTTTCTCTCTGCGAATTCCATTCTCTAAACAATACCTATCAAACTCTTTGCTGTAATACTCACCTCCATTGTCTGATCTATCTCATTTCCAACCAAAGCTTTCCATTTCTTGAAATTACCAATTACATTAGATTTATTTCGAATACAATAAATCCAAGCGTTTTTTGGTTGCATCATCAATAAAACTAACATAATAACAAGAGCCACCAAGAGATGATACCTAACCAGGTCTCCATACATCTGTATGCACAAGCTCTAATTTTTCGCTCTTCTTTTCTTTCCCAACTCTAAGAAATCTAGCTCTCTTATGCTTTCCATAAACACAATTCTCATGGAATTTTAAATCAACATGCTTTAAACCTGGCAACAAACTTCTTGAGTGAAGAATATACATCTGCTTGTCACTCATGTCCTTGAGCCTATGATGCCACAATGTCGTATCTTCTCCTGTAGAGGTTAAAGCATTAACATAATTAGAAATACCATTGCATAAATACAACGTACCAACCTTTTCTCCTTTTTCTATTACCAGGGATCCTTTAGTGACCCTCCAGGTTTTATCTGTAAAAGTAGTCACACAGCCTTCACCACCCAACTACCTTATTGAAATAAGATTTTTCTTAAGATCTAGAACATTCCTTACCTCCTTCAATAGCCATTGACTTCCATTCTGATATTTTATGAAAACTGTCCCCATTCCAATGGTTTTATAGGGTTTATCATCACCCAATCGAACCTGTCCAAAATCTCCTTGAACATAATCATGAAAATATTTCCTATCAGATGTGGCATGGAATGAGGCCCCTGAATCTACCACCCAGGAATCAATAATATTTTCTAAAGAAAGAATCAAAGAATCTTGAAACACATCACTTGTCACATTCGCTTCATGATTGTTTTCCTGTTGCACGTCTCCTTCTTTTCACTTCTGAGACTTGTAGTCTTTCTTCAGGTGTCCTTCCTTCCTGCATTTCCAGCACACTATCCTTGATCTGGACTTGGATCTACCTATGATATCTTGGGCTCTTTCCTCTTTCCATTTTTCTTCTCCTAGTCTCTGCAGTCAAAGCATTAACTGATGTCTCACCAGAGATTTTCCGTTGCATTTCCTCACTAAGGATTGCACCAACAACATCATCAAACTTTAAAGTACTAGATCCAGAGACAGAGTTACTAATGGCCATAACTAAACCAATCCAACTTTCTGGCAATGAGCATAGAAATATCAGAGCCCTAACTTCATCATCAAAAGTTACCCCTACAGAGCTTAACTAACTTGTAACTATATTAAATTCATTTAAATGATTAGCAACAAATCCACCTTCTGAAATTTTCATATCAAATAAATTCTTCATAAGAAATACCTTATTTGAGGCAGAGGGTTTTTCATATAGTTTGGCCAATGTCAACATTAAATCCTCTGTTGTCGGTTCCTTTGAAATATGAAATGCCACCAATGCCGCTAGGCATAGATGTATTGTTCCAAGTGCCTTTTTTTCAATAATATCCCATTCTGTGTCTGTCATACTCGTCAGCTTCTTTTCCTTTCCGCTCAATGGTTAGTACAGATCTCTCTAATAGAAATAATCTTCCATATGCATCTCCCACAGTTGGTAGTTTTGCCCGTTAAATTTTTTGACCCTAAACCTACCATATTCTGCCATTGCTCCCACTCGAACCAGGAATGCTTCTCTCTTGTGAGTTTATCATCCAAATAGAGCTTCGACTCTAATACCAATTGTTAGAAAATTATATATTACAGAGAAATGGAACACATAAAATATTGCAAAAATATAAACACAGAAAACGCATAAAACAAGAGAGACACAGATATATGTGTTTCACCCATTTTGGGCTACATCCATAGATAAATAGATAGTCCTTCCTTATATATTATCCAACAAATTGAAGAGATACAACCTACATCAAATCCATTGTAATTCCCTCTTTGCTCTCAATCTCCTCTCTCTTCCTCACTCATAAATACAAGTCCACATAAACGCAATACAATTACCTCATATATAGCAAGGGGTTGCCTTCTACAGTAAAAAAACATAAATTAAACATAACTTCTACTGTCAGATCTCTAGCTAATGAATGATCCAGATTGACTATGAAATTACAACATTTTACAAGGCAATTTTACATCTATTTTTAGTAGCTGCCCCCCCTGGACCACCTTTGCAGCTAATATTTTACGGACAATGTTCCCACCCTATTAGGAACTGGGGTCCAATGTGGAAATACCTTTGAATATAGAATATAATTAGGCTCCACACCCAACAACTATTATTGTTCGAGCCTACTACGATTGATGCAGCCAGTGTAAAGGCCATTCCTCTTGAAAGTTGAGGAAATAATGACAGAGATGATCAAGCCAAGAAAACACCATTCAACCCTCAGCATGGAAATTTCGAGAAGAAAGGAAAGGGGAAGGATAAGAATATCGTCACAGCCATGAAAGGGGATGTAGCAATGCTATCTTACACACATTGCAAGAGAGAAGGTCATGACAAGGAACACTACTGGAACCTACATCTGGAGTTTATACCAAAGAGATTTGGTGGAAAGGGCAAGCAGAAGATAGTGGAAATAATGCAACAAGACCTTGGATCATATTATAGCAATGAGACATTGATCACAGTCATGGGTGTAAAAGGTACTCCTTCTGTTAGTAATAATTTTGATTCAATGGCAAGTACTAGTTATTTGAATGAGCCTGTAAGTAATGAGCGAAAGAGAATTGAATTATTCCACATTAGATTTATTATAAAACACACAAAGGTGGAGACTCTGTTTGATTCATGTTCCCAAGAAAATTTAATCTCAAAGTCCTTAGTGAAAAAGTTAGGCCTCAAAACTAAGCCTCATCTGAGTCCATACGAGCTTGGTTGGGTAAGCAATAAAGAAAAATTACAGGTAACCAAGCAACGTAGGGCCATTTTTGTTATTGTTTCCAAATTAGTTGATGAGGTAGACTTAGATGTTGTGCCTTTGGATATCTATTGAATTATCTTGGGAAGTCCATATCTATATGATAGAAAGGTAGTTTTCTTTCGGCACGAAAATAAATACCACCTCACGAAGGACAGGCTAGAATATATAGTAAGAGCTTATCATATGAAAGTTAGTGCTAGATGTTGGTCACTTTAATTGCTTATTAATTTAAACAACTAGTCTTACATAAATTGTCAACCCAAGGAAATTTGTTTATTTCAAAGGCAATTACACACTATATATGCTCAATTCCAAAAGTAGTAAAAAGTTGCAGTATAATTTATTCTAATCACACCTTTCTTTAAACAACTGAAGTTCTACTTTGAGTTATAGAAAAAGAAATCTCTCTAGTGTAGAAAATGATCAAAGGAATCCTGGATTACAGTTAAAAAGAACAATCTGGAAAGGAAATCAATCTGCAAAGGAAAAGACTAGCTGTGCTCTAACAGAGAACAAGACCCTATTCCCCAAGTAGGAATCTTCAACACCTATTTCTGATTACTATTCTTCACAAACTCACTCTAGGAAACTAATCAAAATAATCATTGATTACCTATGAACAAAGTTATGGAAACAATGAAATAACTGAGCAGAAACTGAGTTTCAGCAGTAAATACAAAGTTTCAATAATGCATAAGTAAATTTGGCAAATAGGAATTAACAAGACATGAATATAAAAATAATACTTAACGCACTACAGAATTTAAGGGGTGAATCTTGTGATGAAGGTGGGCCCTATCCTTCTCACCAGATTCCCCAAACAATGGAACTTAAGAGAAAATGCTCAGAACAGTGTTTTATTCATCTGTCAAAGTATCATATTACAAAAAGATTAAAGTTCCTTGCTCCCAGCTAGACCTTCCTGTGATCTCTCTATCTCCTTCTAATGTTGATGTCTCCCCCTTTTAAAGAGGAGACATCAATTACAATTAATTACTTTATCAATCCTATTTCGACCTGAAATGCTAAAATAGGATAACCGAGTCTTCCATTAACAAAATACCGTTACAATGGTTATGACAATGGATGACTTTGGAATACAGTTGTTATGGCCCATGTAACATCTCCTTTGATTATCCTCTTCTATTGCTGCTAGATCTAAAAATGCAAATCACAGCTGTTTCAGCAACGTCATTTGCACATTGTTCCTAACTGTTTCGACAATGTAATCAAAATTGTTTAAGCAACTTAGTCTAAAATGAAAAAGCTATTTCATCAACGTAGTCCACAATAATATTTGCAGTCTTCAAAACTATTTCAGCAACTATCCAATCAGTGATTAACCATGAAGGAAATGTAAAATTACATGTAAAATAAATCAAACATATAGTAATGAGAAGACATGTTATATACCTTGGAAAATAGATCAAAGTAATAACATGGGCTTTAATTATAGCTTGAAAGAGGATGGAAGATAACAAAATGTGTGAACAAAAAGGGACAATATGTAGTCCTAACATCCCCCCCAACTGAAAAGGTTGCATGTCCTCATGCAACTTTTACTCTGAACTCGAGTTGGGGTACTAGGCTTTGGAGTGCACATTACTTAGGTAGTAACTATAGAAGGCATTGTCAGCTAAGTCTCTGAACCCATGGACCTTTTGTATCTTCTTCAATGCTGCTATTTCTTCCTTCTTACTTAACCTGTGATGTGCCTTATATTTTTGTACTGGCATCCATAAAAGTGGAAAATGAAAATGATATCCTATCCATTTTTCAGAAGATTGCTGAACACATCTGATAAAGTCAGGTAGCCTTATGATTGTTGTTTCAAGATTAGTTGTGCTAAAAGGATTATACTCCTGCCTCTCCTTAGAGGATTGCTGCCAAAGTAAGTTGTTTGCTTTCAAGGCAGCAACTTGCTTAGTCTTGACAAAATGCTGGCAGTCCTGTATCACTGTTGCTTGTAGCTGCCTGATGTGCTCACCCATCCCTGGCTCTTTCAAGAATTGAGAATACTCCCAAATGAACATGGCAGGATTCTATTGCTCTGATCGAATCCACAAGAGTTTCTTATCCTCATTGTGCTTTTCTGCAAGGAAGGCAATCTGCCATGTTTTCCTTTTGGCCAGGAAAGAGACAAATGCCCTAATCTGAACATCACCCACCAAAGGGTTAAGATTGATCTTTCTATCCTTAGGGATGGCCTCATTATGTATATACAATTCACAGAGCAAATGTTGATCAGTGATAGATGCTTCTGTGAAGGTTTCGACAAACTGCTCAGGTGTAGATACTTCATTAGGTTTCCCATTTTTTAGTGATTTTATATGGAAGAACGCTAGGTGTTCTGCAAGAAAAAGCGAGTAGTTGGAAGATGATTTTCTGGCAGCTAGTAACTTATGCACAAGATCAAATATAAGAAGTAGTTTATTCTTTAGTTCTTTATTCTCTTTTCTTTATGCATGAAACTATTGGAGTATTTGCTCTAAGGCTTCCCAATTTGAATATATGTTATTTTTCCAGAGTGCTTTATGCTCCCGCATGATCTTATCCTACGACATAACATATGCTTTCTTCTAACTATCGATTTGTTGTTCAGTACTGGGAGTCTGAGTAAAGACAATTTTTACAAGCCGAGTTTCAGTCTGAGTAAACACTATTTTTGTAGGCCGTGGTACCTGACCTTCAGCTTTAATTGGCACAGTAGGCTGCGGTATTTGTGGTTTGTCCTACTTTCCAAGAATTTCCCAAGGTCCTACTAGTTCTTGTGTAACAGTAGGGTGTTCCTCTTTAATATTTGAAGGCCCTACTAGTTCTTGTGTAACAATAGGGCATTCTTCTTTGATTTTTGAAGGCCCTACTGGTTCTTGTGTAGCAGTAGGGCGTTCTTCTTTAATTGGAGAAGTGGTGGATGCAGGGGAGGCTCCAGAACGTGGAATTTCAACTACTTTATACCCTGCTTGATGATAAATATTACCACATTGGCTGCACATGTATTCCTTGTACTGGTCTTTCTCTGCACTTTTACCGGTCATGGATGTTGCATGAGCTAAAGTGTATAAATTAAGTTCTTTGTCATAGGTTTCCCTTGCTATTACTAATTCCTGCTTATAGGCTTCAAGTCCTGACTTTAAAAACTCATTTTCCTGCAAAAGGGAAGCCAAGGTGACCAAGCTTTGCGTATTCGACACGGTCTCAGCAGCTAGTCCTTGTGTGGCAGCTACTAGATGGGTAGCATTCTGAGTATCCAGATTCTGTGTATCAACAACTGGTTCTTGTGTGATAGCTTCTGAATGAGTAGATGGTTCTTGTGGTGCAACTACATCATGTACAGCATTGAAAGCATCCAAGTTTTTCATATCAGTAGCTGGTTCTTGTGGAATAGCTGCTGGATGGGTAGCTGGTTCTTGTGTGGTAGCTACCTACTGTGCAACATCCTAAGCATCTAGATTTTGTGAATAAGCAGTTGGTTCTTGTGTGATAGTTGTGTGTTGTGAAACTTCCTGGGCATTTGGATTTTGTCAGTCGGCGGCTGGTTCTTGTGGGGCAACTGCTGAGTTAGTAGTTGGTTATTGTGTTTCAGCTACTTGCTCTGAAAGAAATGATGTCATAAAATCCTAGGCGTCTAGTTCTTGTGTTTCAGTGCCCGAGGGTGAGACAAGTAAAGGCTCAAGGTCTTGCAACTGTGATGGGGTATGGGATTTTAGAAGAATTGGTGGGGAATTGAAGGTGGTGGCAGTAGTTGTTGCTTTAGTTGATGCCCTCATTCATCTTCGGGGTAAAAAGGCAGAAAGAGCAGTGGTTTTTCTTTTATGAGTAGGTTTCTTCTAAGGGAGAGGGTCGTAAAAAAAGGTAGCTCCTTTGGTTCAGGCCCTACTTTGCCTTTTTGGTAGGAAAGTGGTCTTACTCTGCCTTTTTCTTTTTAGCATAGTGAGGGGAAGGTTATCTTCAGAGTCATCACTAGGAATATGAATGGTAGGATTAGATTATTCTTCTAGACTGTGGGATGGGGTTGATGCGGTGGGAGGGTCAATTGGATTGACTGATTCTACTGGTGGGAATTCTGGGGGATCAGGAATGTTATCATGTTGCTGCTCGTGGGGATTTTCAGGAACTTCTTGAGGATTTTCAACAGCCTGCTGAGGGATTTCAGGAGCTTGTTGATGGTCCAGAGGTGGATTATTAGGAGGGAGAGCATGTCAAGAAAAACCCTTCTGAATTAATATCTGGACATGACAGTGATGGGTGAGGGAAAGGAGTGGGAATTTTACTTGTCTACAATAATTTGACATTTTCTTCAGACACCCAAGTAAATAATAAGAAATATTCAACAATCTACCATGTCTCAGATGATTTAATAAGACAAAGTCATGCTGATAGACTACTTGGTAGCGACCTTCACAAGTGAGATAATGCTTGACGAATTAAGCAACCATCGACCATGGAGGTGATAATGAGTGAAGTCAAGTTCCCCAGCCTTTGGGATCGGCCTATTCTCCTTGCAGGAGAAAATCCATTTGTGCATTTAGAATGATATGCTTATGGCTGAACCATCAAATGTCAGTGACTCGCAGGACTGAAACCTATCCTATATCATGCTCTGTAACCGGAATTTGAACTCCCTGAACAGTAGAATAACCATCACGTAAATTACGTGCAAATTCAAGGAACTATTATGGATCAAATTTCTGAAGCCTCTGAAAATAAACTACCCAGCCTGCCCACTGAAAAATCTGATATACTTCTGGATGTAATTCAAGTAGAGCTATCGAGTCGAGCTCATGTCGAATAGCAGGTCCCCCCATAGTTAACCAACTTCAGTAAAATGCACAGGCAAAAACCGAGTTACCGCTCTTTGGACAGAGTAACTTTTGCAAATGAGAACATGGAGTGACAGCGCTGAGGCAAGGTGATAACATGTGATTTACGGGTAAAAATAATGATGGTAATTGGCTTGCTGTGAAATGATGGCTTATAAGTGAAATGATGATTTATAATTTCGGTATCTCCTCCCCCAACTATGACTAAAATGATGGCTTTAAATGTATGGGAATCATAGTAATTATGACATAATCTTCTCATTTAAATATAGTTTAATCATATTCACATGTAATATTTACATACCTCATGTTTACCTTTAATCCAGATTTCGAAAAATATAATACTCGTTTCCAATAGATCATTAATAACCATGGAAGAAATTGTTGGAATATGAGGATAATTCTGTTATAGGTCTGTATAATTGTAGGAGAAGGCAGTGAAGGGACAGAATTAACATCAAAATAGAAGAAGTGATTATGACAAAAAGTTTCATGTTATTTTGTCTTTTGAAATGGTGTTTCAGCACAAGAAAAAGGATCATGTTTCAGCAACGGAAAATGAGTAAAGGATGGTGTTTTAGCAACAGGAAATGGATGAAGAATGGTGTTTCAGCAACGGAGAAAATGAAGGAAATGTTGCTGAAGAATACTATTCCAGGGATGGGAAAAATAGGGAAATGTTGTTGAAAGGTACTATTTGCTTGATGAAGAAAATAAAAAAAATGTTGCTGAAAAACGATGGGAGCATGAGAAATGATGGAAATGTTACTGCAAGATGGGGAAATGAATTATGGATGGATTGAAATGAGATGACAAAGCTTCAAGATGAAGCTTAGATCTACTTATAGTAAGATCATCCTTTTCAATCAACCTTTCCTAAATTTGGAATCTGCAAAATAGTCAATTGTAACATGCCAACCCTTGACAAGGATTATTAGTTGAGAAATCTAATCTAATATTAAAATACAATATAGAAATTATGGCAATGAGGGGTAGCAGGCTCGCCCAAGAAAAGATAATGTGAATCTGCCATGTAAGTGGCCGTAATGTCCTCTTTTGAAATGGGTCGTTAGTACAGATGAAGCTGATCACCATTTACCAATAATGGTGTCCTAGAATCATCAATTTTTAGGAGCCCTACTGTTCCATTGGGAAAAATAGTATCTATTTCATAAGGTCCCAACCATCTTATACGTAGTTCCCCTTGAAAATTCTCAAACCGAGAATCATATAATAAAGCCCAGTTACCTTTTCGGAACAGCTTATGCTTGATGGTTTTATCATGCCAACTTGTTCTTTGTTGTTGGATCATAGTTTTTTTATGAATAGCATCTAACCTCTTTTCATCCAATTCCTGAAGCTGCTATAACCTTGTTGTCTGTGCATCAGCCAAATCAAGATTAACAACTAAAGCAGTTCTTAAAGTTTTAATTTCAAATTCCACAGGAAAGACAACACTTTTACCATAAACCAATTCATAGGAAAAAAATCTTGTAGTATTGCTCCAGGTACTTCTGTAAGCCCATAGTTCTTCGGGGAGCCTTTGAGGCCAATCCTTCCTATTTTCCTTCATTGGTTTTGTCGAAATGGATTCTATGACTTTATTTGTACTCTCCACCTGCCCATTGGATTCAGGGTGGTATGGTGTAGTCATTCTATGATGAATATGATATTTTTGAAGGGTGGCTTTAAAACCATGAGAATTGAAAGGAGGTCCTCCATATGTTACTAGCTCTCTAGGTACTCCAAATCTAACAAAGATTTCTTCAAATAGAAAATCTAAAACAAATTCTTCATTAGCTCTAATGAGTGCTTTAGCCTCCACCCATTTATTCATATAGTCTGTACAAACCAATATGTAAACTCTTTGATTGGATGGATTATTAATGGGCCCTACAAATTCTAGAGCCCATCTTTCAAAGGGTTCAAGTATTACCTAAGGATTCAATGGCATTTCATCTCTATGATTTGTTTGACCCATTCTCTGACAGTTGTCGCAAGCCCGAACATATTTCTTTTCATCCTTGAAGAGTGAGGGCCAGTAATAGCCCATCCTAAGAATTTTATGTGTCGTTCGTTTATCAGCAAAATGCCCCCGACAAGGGCCATCATGACAAGCTTTCAATATATCATAAACCTCATCTTCTATAATGCATTTCCAGATTTCATGATCAATTCCTATGTAGAAAAGATAGCCACTTATCCAGCTATACTGAGCACTTTATTGAATGCTCTTTCTTTTTTCTCGATGTGATAGGTGTGATGGTAACTTTCCTACAACCAAATAATTGGCATTGTCTGCATACCAAGGTGAGTGAGTATATACTGCAAATAAATACTCATCGAGAAAGGAATCATCTATAGGAGTATTATCATCATCTTTTAACGGAGAAAGGAAATCAGCAACTACATTTTCTTTACCTAGTCGATCTACAATTGTAATATCAAATTCTTGTAATAATAACAACCACTTGGTAACTCGGGCATTTGTCACAGATTTGTTCATTAAATACTTAATAGCCGAGTGGTCAGTATGGAAAAAAGTAGAGTAACCAGTAATGTGATGTCAAAATTGATTAATAGCATAAATGACTGCTAGAAAAATTTTTTCGGTAACTGTATAATTAAGCTCAATAAGAGCCATATTCTTACTAATGAAATAGATAGCATAAGGAAGATGGTTTCCTCTTGTCCCAAGACAACTCCAATTGTAGTATTTGAAGCATAAGAGGATATATGAAAGGGAAGTGCCCAATCAGGTCCCCTTAAAATAGGAGTTGTAGATAGCTGATGCTTGAGTTCATCAAATGCTTTCTGGCAAAGATCAGTCCACTTGAATTCAACATTTTTCGTAAGTAACACAAACAAAGGAGAAGCTATTTTAGAAAAAAATTTGATAAACCTTCTATAATATCCTGCATGTCATAAAAAGCTTCTTACATCAGTTTGTGTTCTAGGAATAGGAAGGTTCTGAATTACCTGTATTTTGGATGGATCTACCTGAATTGCTTGAAATGAAATAAAATGTCCAAGTACAATTCCTTCATTCATCATCATATGACATTTTTCAGTGCTTAAGGAAAGGTGAGCTTGTACACAATGTTTAAGTACTCTTTCAAGGTTTTGTAATGAATCTTCAAAAGGCACACCATAAGGGGTGAAATCATCCATAAATATCTCCATGGAGTCATTAAGCATATCAAAAAAGATTCCTATCACCACTCTTTGGAAAGTTGCTGGAGCATTACATAGTCCAAATGGGAGAACTCTATAGGAAAATGTTCCCCAAGGACTAGTAAAAGTGGTCTTATCCAGGTCTTGGGGTGCAATTTTGATTTGATTATACCCACTAAAACCATCTAAAAAGGAGAATAATTTCTTTCTTGACAAACTATCTAACACCTAATCAATGAATGGCAAGGGAAAGTGATCCTTTTGAGTTGCTTTTTTTAAGGCTCTATAATCTCCACATACTCTCCATTTCCCATTTTTCTTAGGTACTATAACCAATGGAGAAACCCATCCACTGTCAGATATGGGATATATAAACCCCACATTAAGCAATCTTTGAAGTTCTTCTTTGACAATTTCCCTTAAATTGGGATTCATTCGTCGCTGGGGTTGACAGATTGGCTGATAACCTTCCTTGATATAGATGCGATGAGTACACAATTCAGGAGAGATTTCGTTCATGTCTATATAATCCCATGCAAATTCCTCCTTATTTTCACGAAGTAGCTTCATTAATTGTTGTGTTTCAGCATCTGTTAAACTGGGGTTTATTTTCAATGTTTTGACAGGTTCGATTTCGATTGTTATGCTTTTAGAGGAGATGTTGGTTGATGTTTGAGGTAGATCTTCTAATTTAAGCTTTTCCTGGGTATTTGATTTCAAAATTGCAGTCAACTAGTTGTGTGGTTCAGCAGTGACTGAGGAAGGTTTAGAAATAAAATTATTAATTACTTCATCCTCAGTGGTATCTTTAAGGCTTAAAGCTTGTCCAATAGTCAATATAGGTTCAGTACCATCATCATCATAGTCCAACCATACAAAATTATCATTAATCACAAGTGTGGCATGAGGGTAGAGGGTAAGCTGCTTGGTTTCACACCCATTATAAATTGTCATTGAACCAGATCTACAACTGATAAAGGCATCGGCTGTGACCTACCAGGGCCTTCCTAGAATTAGAGGGTGTCCCCCCAACTTTGTTTTAGTTGTAATACCACAAAGTCAGCTGGGTAATTCCAAGACTCAACTAAAATGATTAGGTCTTCAATGACTCCTTCCAGTTTGATTGTAGAACGGTCAGCTAATTCTACAATGGTTGGTGTCTCTCTGATCACATTCTTCAGCTGTAATAGTTGTCAAGTTTCCAAAGTCATAATATTTATAGTAGCACCTAAATCTACCAAAACTCATGAAATGATAGTTTTTCCAATCTGAACTATAACAGTAAGATGTCTTGGGTCGCCATACTTAATAGGAGGAGCTTTTCTGGACATTAAGGTTGAGACATCACCCATAACATGAACTGTAAGGGGATCTTTAACTTTCCTACCAGGTTTCTTAATACAAATATCTCTCATGGTTCTTCCATAGATTGGTACCTCTTAATTCTTGTAGAAGTGGAATTTTAACATAAAGATTATGTAATTCCCCTAGAAGATTGAAAGCAGGTGGCTCAGGCGTTTTAGTTAAAGCTAAATGCTTAGGGAATGGTGGCTCTGCTATTTTAGTACCCTTACTAGAGGGTGACTATTCCTCATTAAGAGAGTTATTTTTCTTAGTCTCTTCATTATCAGAATCAGAAGAGGTAATATCATCAATAATAGGTTCAACTATTTTCTCGGATCATAAGTGGATATCATTACACTACGCAGGGAAAACAAAAGGTACAGGCTGGTTCTGAATATCAATAACTTGCACAACGTTATTATTGGGGTTAGGGTTTGGTTGTACCGGTAGCTGGGGTCTCATTGTTTGATTATTTGGTGGAGCGCCTGATGGTAGAAGTGGTTGCTGAAACTGATGAAATTGGTTTGGAAATGGGAGTTGCTGACCTTTCCAATTTGGATTCCATTGATTAAAATAAGATTGTTGTTGTGGGGGCCAAGAAGTCCACATTGTTGGATCTACAAAGGGAGGGTTGGTTGTTGCATGGGTGGGTAATTCATTTGATTGAAGAGAAGGTATTGCATCTAGTTAAAGGGAGGGTCATTTGCTTGATTAAAAGAAGGATAATTGTTCCAACAATTAGAAAATGGCATATTAGAGTTCATACCTTGTCCTCGTGGTTGCCATTGCCTTCTCTATGTCAGCAGATAAACTGCTTCATCTTCTTCCTCAGTTGGTTCCAATGCTACTTTTATTCCTGGTAAAGAAGGGCATTATTGTGTTTCATGATCCCTCTCACAAATGGTACAAATTCTCACTTTGTCCAATGGGCATTCCCTTAGTGGATGTTTTTCTCTGCATTTAGAACAAAAGAGAGCCAATGCAGCTTTTGCTTCTGCTTATTTCTTCTTAGCATACAAGGTGTCAATCTGTGAAGCAAAGGAACTTAAAATTTCAGTTTTAAATTCATCAAGAAAATTACCTATTTCAGCACTTGTTGCTCCTCCACTGGCTGATTTTTGAACTCTTGAATATGTATTATCCTTGCTATTTGATATGTTCCTTGCAGCTCCTCTGGAACATCTTTTGCAGAGGTTAATAATTTCATCATATGATTCTTTAGATATGTCCCCTTTACCAAGCATATTCAACATGTCTAGACAATCATCCCTCACCCCTTTTAATAATATTGTTTTAAGAATGCCTTTACTTACATCGGGATGATTGGATCTTTGCAGGTTGTATTGCAGCCTTTCCACAAAGTCCTTCACATTCTCGTCCTCCTTTTGCACCATCTTAAATAATTCTTCCCTTTTTTCTCTCGTTCGGCAGTAGTCCTGATATTTGAGCAGAAACTTCTGTTTCATCTGTTCTTATGTTGTGATTACATGGCCTCCGAGACTCATGAACCATCTTAGTAAATTTCATTTTAGTGTTGTTGGGAATAGCTTTAATTTTTGAGCATTAGTAACATAATCATAGCTTCTACATAATATATCAAACGCAGAAAGAAACTCATTAGGATCTTCAAAAGATAACCCACGAAAGTTAGGTAAGGCCGAAAGTGGGATATTCTTCATACGAGTTGCTCCTCTGGGGAAATCACCAATACAAAATCCCAAGGTAGAGAGAGAATTCTCACCTCTTCCCTCAGGTTCTACCTATCTTCCACCAAATAATCCTTCATTATTCTCTTCCATTGGTTATTCTCCTGCTGCACTTGCTCTGTCTTCAATGTTTTCTGTTGGCTCCTCAACGTCTTTAATTGGTTCCTCAATGTCTTCAACCATTTCCTTAAAATCCTCTACTGCTTCTTCAATATCTTCTATTGTTTCCTCAACTTTCGAAGGGCCCACAACTTCCTCTGTTTCGTAGTTTGTTTGGAGGGAGAGTTGAGGCTCGGTCTTCCGAGAGCTCAACCTCTGAGAAGTTTCATCATTTGATATGATATCATCAATAAAGGTCTTTCTTCCTCCTCCTTTGCCCTTTCCACCTGTATGGTTAGTTTTCTTGCGTTCTCTCATGCATTCTGCATATCTAAAAGAAAAACATTAATGCTTTTGAAATCTACAATTTCCTTCCCCGGCAATGGCACCAAAATGTTGGTCACTTTAATTGCTTATTAATTGAAACAACCAGTGCTACATGAATTGTCAACCCAGGGAAGTTTGTTGATTTCAAAGGAAATTACACACTATATATGCTCAATTCCAAAAGCAGTAAAATGCTGCAATATAATTTATTCTAATCACACCTTTCTTTAAACAACTAAAGTCCTACTTTGAGTTACATCAAAAACAATCCCTTTATTGCAGACAATGATCAAAGGCATCTTGGAATACAGTTAAAAAGAACAATCTGGAAAGGAATTCAATCTGTAAAGGAAAAGACTAGCTGTGCTCTAACAAAGAACAGGACCCTATTCCCCAAGCAAGAACCTTCAGCACCTGTCTCTGATTACTATGCTTCACAAACTCACTCTAGGAAACCAATCAAAATAATCACTGATTACCTATGAACAAACTTATGGAAACAATGCAATAACTGGGCAGAAATAGAGTTTCAGCAGTAAATACAAAGTTTCAATAATGCATAAGTAAATTCAACAAACAAGAATTAACAAGACATGAATGTAAAAATAATACTTAACAGACTAGAGAATTTAAGGGGTGAATCTTGTGATGAAGGTGGGCCCTGTCCTTCACACAAGATTCCCCAAACAATGGAACTTAAGAGAAAATGCTCAGAACAGTCTTTTATTCATCTATCAAAGTATCATATTACAAAAAGATTAAAGTTCCTTGCTCCCAGCTAGACCTTCCTGTGATCTCTCTATCTCCTTCTAATGTTGATGTCTTCTCCTTTTGAAGAGGAGACATCAATTACAATTAATTACATTGTCAATCCTATTTTGACCTGAAATGCTAAAATAGGATAACCGAGTCTTCCGTTAACAAAATATTGTTACAATGGTTATGACAATGCCTCACTTTGGAATACAGTTGTTATGGCCCATGTAACAGCTCCTTTGATGATCCTCTTTTCTTTCTGCTAGATCTAAAAATGCAAATCATGGTTGTTTCAACAACGTGATTTGCGCATTGTTCTTAACTGTTTCAGCAACGTAAACAAAACTGTTGCAGCAACTTAGTCCAAAATGACAACTATTTTAGCAATGTAGTCCACAATAATATCTGCAGTCTTCAAAACTATTTTAGCAACTATCCGATCAGCGATTAACCATGAAGGAAATGTAAAATTACATGTAAAATAAATCAAACATATAGTAATGAGAAGACATGTTATATACGTTGGAAAATAGATCAAAGTAAAAACATGGGCTTTAATTATAGTTTGAAAGTGGATGGAAGATAACAAAATGTGTGAACAAAAAGGGACAATATGGAGTCCTAACACTAGCCTTGTAAGTGCATGATAGATTAACCGGTTGGTTAATTCTAGTAAAGGTTGCATGCTCATGGTAGTGAGAGCAAAAGAACTCGAGATGGCTACCGCTTTCAAAGGTTGTGATCCTAATCATAAGAAAGAATTATTTGAAATTATTTCTCGCTATAATGGATTGTTTTGAGGAACTGAGAGGATTTCCCCAAAAATAGTAAATCCAACATGAGATCCATTTATAACAGGATGCTCCTTTGCCTAATATTCGCATGTACAAGATGGCTTCTATTGAGATGGAGGAGATTAAGAAACAAGTGCAGGAGTTGCTAAATCAAGGGGTCATCAGACCAAGTTCTTCTCCGCATAACTCACTAGTCATGTTGGTGCCAAAGAAACATGGCACATGGATAATTTGCGTAGTCTACAAGGCGCTAGACAAAATTGGGTGAAGAATAAATACCCTCTCCCTCGCATTGATGAATTATTAGATCAGTTGAAAAATGTTGTCTATTTTACAAAACTAGATTTGCGTAGTCGATATCACCATGTTAGAGTTTTTGGAAGACTACATTTGAAACCAAACATGGGTTGTTCGAATGGATGGTGATGCCATTCAGAATATGCAATGCTCTGTCCATGTTTATGAGGGTAATGAATGATCTATTTAGGCCTTTTCATGATAATTTTGTGCTTGTATATATGGAAAATATTCTTGTGTATAGTAAGACATGGGATGAACATGTATGTCATGTGAATAAAGTGCTTGATGTTCTGAAAAAAAATAAATAAATAAATAAATAAATAAATTGCATGTAAAGTTGTCAGAGTGTGAGTTTGGGAAGACCTCTCTAGTTTACTTAGGTCACATATTCAGTAATGGGAAATTGAAAATAGATCCCTCTAAAGTAGATGTGATTATGGAATTCCCTAATCCCACAAATGTTACAGAGGTCCAAAGCTTTTTGGGCAGAGTACAGTATTGGAGAAGGTTCATTGTGAACATTTCTATTACCACAGCTGCCTTACACGCATTGAAAAGTGTGAAGCTACCCTTACCAGACCTTTAGCAGCCTTTGAGATTGAAACATATGTCAATGGATATGCCATGGGCACTGTACTGATGTAACAAACAAAGCCTGTATGTTACCATTCAAAGACTTTCTGCCAGTTGATTGTGAAGTATCCCACATATGACAGGGATTTGTACACCTTGGTTCAGAGTGTAAAGAAGTGGAAGCACTACCTGATCAGCAAGGAGACCATCATGCATATAGATCATTAGCCCTTGTAGTACGTTTAATCACAGACCAAGATTCAGCAAGCCTGTCATTTCATATGGATGGGATTCCTCCAACAGTTTCATCTGGTAATAAAATACAAGAAGGGCACCAGCAACAAACTAGCATATATTCTTTCTCGTTCTCCTATTTCTACATTTGTAGTTTTCCAAAATTTTTCTTTATCGTTAGAAGGTTATACTAAAAAATATGCTAACAATTATGATTTTAAATATATTTATCCAATATTGACTCATGGATCTCAGGCGGGCAATTATTATTTGTAGGGAAAACTATTGTATCACCTTGGAAAGCTATGCATACCCATTGATGAAAGGGAACATGTAATCTGAGAGGCTAATAACTCTCTTGTGTCTAGTCATTTTGGGGTTGAAAAAACATTATGTCATTTACAAAGGTTTTGTTTTTGGCCTCATATGAAAAACATTATGAATCACTTTGTAAATGGTTTTGTGCTGTGTTATGTTTCAAATCCCTCTAATAGAAAACTTGGGCTCTGCACACTACTCCCTATTCCAAGTTGACCATGGGAAAGTGTGTCCATGGATTTTGTAGGTGGTTTTCCTATGTCTAGGAAAGGTCACGACTATCTATATGTCTTTAGGGATCGTTTTAGTAAAACGTATATTTTAGTGCCTTGTAAAATGCAGGTCACTGCTGAGGAGGTTGCTTATCTTTTCATTCAGCACGTTCGGGTCCATTTTGGGTTTCCCACATATATTGTGTCAAATCGAGACCCTCGCTTTCTTCGAGATTTTTGGACCAGCTTGTGGAGAATGATGGACACCAAGCTGAAGATAAGTACGACATTTCATCCACATATAGATGGGAAGATAGAGGTTATAAACCACACCATGGTACACTTGTTACGAGGCTATTATGGAAAACATCCCAAGTTATGGGATGAACAACTTCCTTATGTGTAGCATGCATACAATCGAGCAACACATTCATCCACATAGAGCTCACTATTCAAGACATGTTTTGGTTACCTACCAAGGGATCCCTTAGACATGGCCTTTGGGAACGATGAGGATGGAAATGGACAAGATGATAGGGACAAAAAATGGAAGTTTACTCACCAAATACAAGTTATTCATCAGGCAATACATGAGCAGTTGGAGAAGAGTCAGGCTTGATATAAATCTAGACATGATAAGCACCGAGTTCACCATCAATTTCAAGTTGGAAACAAGGTATGGCTCCATGTCAGCAAGGATAGAATGAAGGGAAAAGGGAAGAAATTGGGACCCATTTGATATGGTCCCTTCACCATATTGGCAAATATTGGAGGCAATGCTTTTTGTCATGACTTGCTTGCTTATATGCAAATGTACTCAGTAGTGTATGTTGAAAACCTAAAGCTTTATAAACCTCCACTGACTATGGATACTGAAGAGATTGCTAGATTCCTACAGTGGATGATTTTTCACCAAATTATCTAGACAAGTTGCTAGAAGATATCATTCTTGACGGGAAAACTAGAACTTCACAACAGGGAGATGTGGAGTACATTCATGTTGGCTTCAAAGCAATGAATCCGAGTAAAGCTCGATGGTTGGAGAAAGAGAAAGTGAGGGAGAAATTTCCTCACTTTCCAATTCATTGAAAAGGCTTTTAGCAGTCCAAAGGCTCTTAGTGGGGAGGATTGATCCAAGTGGATCTCTAAAAAGTACTAGTGGCATGGTAAAAAGGCTCAAAAATCAAAGTGGTATAAACTCTATAAACTTAGCATTGAATCAAAGTTCTCATCATCCTGATTCAAATCTGAGTTCATATGAAGAAGATAGAGAAAGTCAAAGGTCAAGTTTGACTTCGACAAATGGAAGGAGGAAGATGACATGGCATGCACTCAAAAAGAATGGGGAAGCAACAAGTGGCAGGCCACCATTGGCCCCACATATTACAGATTGTAGAAGGAAGTGGTCAGAGTTAAAGAAAATTGGCCCCAAGCAAGTCAAGGTTGTGATGCTATTGATTGCAATCACAGAGTTAAGTTGTGATTAGCAATATCACAATCGCACATCGCAAAAAGGGAAAGGTTAAAAGAATTGACCTTCAGAGAAAGCCAGGTTGCAATGAGATATATCACAATCACACAATCGTGATGATAATTTGCGATAATGTAATCATAGTTCGCAAAGGGGAATCATTCGCATATTGTACCAACCTGTGTTCCCACCGATTACAATATGAGATTCTGGACTCGATATCTAATATGTTATGTTTAATAGCCCGTCGGGTCCACGGTCATTCCAGGGCACCTATTGTAAAGGCTTGGGTCTATACGCCGATGGAAAACACCAATTGTGATTTTTGACGGGTTATTAGCGCCGATAAACCCTTCAGTTCAGGAGTAAATGTCAATCCTTCGTAATCATCTGTCGTTTGAGGTTTAATGTGTTAAACAGTCTATGGACTTTTTTTCCATCTTTGGAAGGGTCATTGCCACATACTGTTCAGGGGCTCAAGAATCTCTGCTTGAAGCAAACTCGCCATCTAAAACTTGTCATTTGTTTGTAGCCCAAAAATTGCGGAGTTAGCCACCAGCATATATATTAGATTGTCTGCTTTGCAAAAGTGGAGGAGAGTGGCCGATAGTTTAGAATATTGTATGTAGCAGTAAATCGACATGGCAACATGGACTAGAACCTTGACTTGAGCAGTAAGGAGGTTCTGAGAGAGTGGAGAAAGCCCGATTATTCAAATTGGGTGTTTGGATAGGCATTTTTGCACGATTTTTCTCTAGGATTTCGGTGGTACTATCTGTTTCTAAAGCTGGGATCTCCATTATTCATCCATATTCCAGCTTGGAGGTACAAGGATTGTAATTGAATGTTTCTTGTACTTTTACATCTTTTTATGCCACTTAAAGAAAGAAGGCCTCCCCACTATTGAGCAGGGTCTGGAGATGTAGTCTAAAATGGACGAACTCCATAATCAAATATTTGTGTCATGGTTTCTTTCTTATCATGTTATTTCCACATTCTTTTTATGTGCTTTTAAGTTTCATGGTTTATAAGCTCCGTTTCATGTAATTTTGATGGATCTATAAGTAAAATATCTTGGATCATACTATGGCACCGAAGTGAAGTGATGAATCAAGAGTGGGATAATGATGAATGCAAACATAAGAATGAAAATTCGATGCATGCAACCCATTTTTGGATTCTGGGTAGTTGGAAGATAGAAGTCGAGGGAGAGAGCATGAGTCAAGTTAAAGATCAAGAGAACTTACACAAAATAGAGTAGAGATCCAGGAATTAGGGTACCAGATTGGGGAGTAGCTCTTGGAGAGTGATGGGGAAAGAAATAGGGTCACTATGGGAACATAGGGCATGGAATAAACATCCTTTATTCCCTCAAAATGTTGAAGCCAAAGGACCAAAGAAGGAAACCACATCTCTCAAGATTGAATATTCAAGGACGAGTCGGGAAGATACAAGTGTAGGGTTGAGCTCTAACACTACCATGTCATCTGTGAAATCATCTTACATGGAAGATCCCTAGTACATGCCACCATTGAATAAAAAAATACTTTGTTTCAATCCATCATGATGCTAAATACTCAGTGGAGGTACCACCTTTTCCACCTGGTGTTCATAGTGAAGGAAAGATGTAGAGTTACCTAGAGAATCTTAGGTATTTTGATCACAAAATCATTGATCCCACCATATTTATGGAGTTACAAGACTATTTCAAATTTGTCGAGATAGTTGATGGCATGAATAAAGTGGAGTGGTAGGATTGGACTCACAAGTTAGAGAAAAGTGGAATCCTTATTCTATTTGTTATTTTACATTTTGGGTGAGGGATCGAGGTGAACACAATCATCAAATGCTTAGTAACATGTGTTCATGGAGGCTATCTTTGGTTGGATGGGCCAGTGGAGTTGATTGTTTCTTTGATCCATGATATCAATGGGCTACCTACAAAAGAATATGATCTAGAGTTGATAATTATAGATAAAACTCTAGGCACCTAGCTGGTCGAAGACTATAAAATATATAGGGGAGCCCAAGGGTATATAGTCTCCCAGATTAGTGATCATGCCACCAAGCTCACTATGTAGGATATAGCATACAAGGTGTTGCACAAACTTATGAAATATGAAGTTCCACCAAGTGTCATCATTGTAGCCAACCAATGTGCAAAAGAAGAGATGTTGGGCTAGGCATTCTACTTGCTGAAATAATTTCAACAAGACTACTTAGCTACCTACGAACATAATGCTGAGTTTCACTATACTTGGTTGTTAATCTTGATATATTTGGTCACTTGGGAAAGAATAGAGGGGTTTTAAGCAATCGAAAACCCATCACGCCCCATATAAGCCACTTTGTTTCATAATTTGTGGACTTCTAACAACCCAAATTATAAGAAATCTAACATGCTTATGTTTTATCTATATAAGGATATGTTGTGCAACACCATTATAAAGGCCCAACACTTTCCCAAGGAAATTGTGGAGAAATTCAAAGGAATCATTGTATGCAAAATTGATCCACACATCATTTGGGTCTTACCACATAGAGATATGAGTCAATGTTAGACGAAGACCAGATACAGGTTTATAACCATGAAGTTCAAGAGATGGTGAGTACATGGGACAAATCTTGGAAAGTGTCAATGGAAAATACATTAGACATTGAGCATATATATGGTAGTTAGGAGATCAATGGGTCCTAGTTAAAGAAACAAAAACTAGAGGCTCATTATGTTGTTATTCCTAAGAAGGAACTACAGGAGGAGCAACCAGTGCATGAAAGGGAAGAAATAATGGGAAAAAAGTGAATATTGAAGAGTAACATAGGAAGTGATTCCATGAATTGAGAAAGGAAGAAATAGAAGGCCACTCGTGCTTCCCTAGTTCAAACCATGTTAATAGAGGATGATTTTCAAAGGATTGGTGAATAGATGGAGGATGTCACCAAGACAAGGTTTGATAAACTATAATAAAGAGTGGGTAAGTTGTATGCAAGGATGAAAATACAAGAATTGTCATCATAATTTGTTGTTCATACCACCACGAAAGTTTAAACTCAATTTTTGTATTCTATGCTAGAGCCTCCCTCACTGGAGCAAACCAAGCGATTATTTCGCTTACCCACTAGAGTTGTTGTGATGAAGGGGTGCAACATAATGTCATGTATATTATCAATCAACTTTGTAATGTCCCAGTTGAATATAGATGATCTACATCAACTGTAGCAAAAATTTGTGCTATAGTTTCATGGCATGATGGTAGTCACTAGAGAAGAGTTAGATAAGACAAGCGAGTGCTAGGAATAGTTACAACAAAAGAAGGAGCAGACAGATAATGGTGAAACAAACTAGAAAAAAATGTGGCGATAGTTTACATATAACTCATGGGTGGACATGTAAACAATAATTCCCTAGCTGGAGATGTGGTATGGATGATCAAAGCTGTAAGTCAATGCCTCCAAGCACAGGTGGCAGGATTGGAGACACAACATAAGCCACCAACTCCACCAGAAGAGCACAAATACAGAGCATTGATTCAATGTGCCAAGGAGCAATACCAACAACTAGTTAAACACAAGAAACGATGTCAGAGTATGGGTGAGTATGGAACCAAAATATGGAGTTCTTTATTAGAGGCTCTAGTTACTATAAAGCTTTCCGATAATAACTTGAAAGTTGAAGAACGAGTATAAGAAATCGAGTAAAGCATGGGTGCAATGAGTTTTATAGACAAATGAAACATTGCCTACAAAATGTTACAGATTACTGAATGAAGTGAATAGCTTCGAGAAGACAAGAAACAATGGACCAACCTCTAAGATTGGGCATTGAAGGTTACATATAAGTGTAACGAGTTGTTGATGACAATGCAACAAGAAGGCATAAAGGGCATTTCTTTTGTCACTAAGGATCTGATCACCAAAATTGTGTAACAAGTTATCAACAAAAGGGAAGAGATTAGGACCAAGATAAAGGTATGGTGCGAGGCCTTATAAGAACTAAAGAATATCACATATGAAAAGTTATCTTCCTAGGGCAAGGACTGAGTTGCTGAAAATGAGGCACAACTTTGTGTTGGGCACCTATTGGAGGATGAAATTTTTTGAAATTTATTGATAGCGTTGATGTAGGGGACCACGAAAAAGTTAGTGGCATGGGAAAGAAGTATCTAGTTTCCAGTAGTATGATTGGTGAAAAAGAGAGAGACACGATGCATGGAGGCACTACGCAAAGAGGACAACAATAGCCAATGGGGGAGGATGCATGTGAATAAATATAATAGTAAGGATTTAGTGGATGATGGGTGAAGGAGAGGAATGTTGTCATGGAAGAATAATATAGAGATATTTCCAGGTTGAAGGAAGTTGGCAGAGTGGTGATGAGATGGTTTTCAACAGACTTGAATAGATAGTTAAATTGCATCGAACAACTGGGTATAGTATGTCAGAAAATATCCCAACATTTAGTCGATGTGGAAGAACCATCAAGGTGAAGAAGAGCTAGGCCATCTAAGACCATTAAAAGGTTGGAAATAAGAGAATGAAGAGATGTTGAGACCATTCCTTTGCTTACAGTAGTAAAAATGTTATATGTTCAATGTGTATTTTTGTATGGATACTATGCAACATGTGCGTAGAGAAAGTTGTTTGTAGTAGAGCTAAGGGGGTTTTTGCATTGTAATAGTTGATGTATTATGCCATGAGTAAATATTGTAAGGTTGGCAAGCCGAGTTTTAATGTTTCCATTGTAGTGCATTGTGCCTATTTACATTTTATTATGTTGAAGTAATAGAAACAACCATGGATTTACCCATGTACGTTGGTGTATATATGTGTTATGTTCCTATTACTATTATCTTACCTCTATTTCTTAATAAATTGTACGACTGAGAGAGTTAATACCATTGTTATATATTTATCACATTAGTCTTATGTATGTCAAATGTTGAGTTACTTCGATGTTGGTGGAAGGGATATTGAGGGAAATGAAGTTCTTCGGTCTTAATATTGTTATGGATAATGAAGAGTGCATTAACTAACTTGTGTCAGAACCTATGAAGTATCATGCAACACATTGTCTCATAGTGACTATTAAGGGTCTACTTGATATGTGTCTGGAACCACGCATGGTAAAACGAAGTCCTAGTGTCTTTGAGTCATAGTAATCTCATATGACTACAGAAACCTAGTTCAAATAGACCCTTGTAGCACCTCGGGTGAGACTTCATCCACTTAGTGGGTGATGGTGAAAGGGTTAGTGCTAAGAAAGTTTGTTGGTGAATTACACAACAAATCTTAGGTCTGTTAAAATCCTACATGGCAAAAAATATTTAAAAAACTCAGGCCAAATCAAACATACATTTATTACATTTCAATTCATCTCATCATTTTATACCATATTAATAAAAAATGGATGAATTAAACACACTAAAAATATCATAGCCAATTTCAATAGGGCAAATTGTTCGAAAATCCCATGGTTTTCTATTTTGTGTGCACCACATCATGTACATGACTTTTCTTAAGGACATCTATGTAAATATGAAGTTTTCTCATACAAGATTCACATATATATTGAAAACTCAATATATTTGTAGTTTGTTTCGTTTAAATTTTCTCACACCAACAACATTTACATCATAACACCTATAGACATCATGTCAACCACCTGCAAAACTATCAACACATCATACATCCATCAAGACCTTACATTAACACTTACAATTGTTGACCCCAATGCCAACAAACAACTAACCTTACTCTTAACATCAAGGCCAATGCCATGCTGCCAAAGTCAACCCTTTAGCATTGGTGGTAACATCACAACCACACCACCAACTAGTTGCACTCCGTTAGGTGATTTCACTCTCCGCCATTGACATGAATGGAAAATGGAAACCAAATATCTTGGAAAATCATGAAGAAAATAGTTTTTGGATGAAGCACTTAACAATTATAGTCAGCTACATCACACTTGAAAATAAATATTAAATACCAAACAAATATAAATTCTAATGTTGGCCCAAAGTAATGTTATGTCGATGACAACAAGACCAACAATCTTCTTCCTCTTGTTGAACAAGATCCCTCTGAACATATTCTTGCCTTATCACAAAATCACTTTCTATGGTTGTTTCTAAAATGACACCCCTGATTGATTAACTCTTCTTTGCTCAAGTCTCCTTGTTGCATACAGGATACTTCTCCCCTAAATGCAAGGATTACTTAGTATACCATTGTCAATTTATAAACAATAATAGTATAGGGTCTAAACCATAAGAGATGGTAATACAGGGATAAATCAATTGGTACTTACACTTCAAAATTTCATACATACATTTGCTACCAAATTGAAATAAAATGAATCAAAATGCACACTTTGACTACCAATGCTTAGGCTACTCTCTTTCTAAAGGAGTTCACCCTTTATGACTACTACCCAAACAATTTATTCTTGCTCTTCTTCATGCCTCTTTAAATCATGTAAGAAAAATCTCCTGCAAAACCAAGGTTACCACCTAATATACTAAATGATATACATTATCATATGCAACTCAAACAAATGACACTCTTCTATGCATGATTAATCACAACATGTGCATTTATTACCAAAATAAAGGTAAGATGAAGTCAAAATGAAAACCTTTAAACCTGTGAAACCACAATAATACACACACATATTGATGATGAGAAATTTTTTTACATACGTACTTTTTGTTAGGACTCTGGACACCACATATCTCCACAATGGTATGATATTGTCCACTTTGGGCCTAAGCCCTCATGGATTTGCTTTTGG
>APFE030030438.1:100282-139175 GCA_000404065.3 Pinus taeda | reverse complement strand
AGGTTGATTTTTTAACGAGATTGAACCTTACTAGAACGTTGCTCTTGATATTGGTCAATGATATTCAATTCAACGTTTAACACGTTAGATTCTTTTCTCGGTCATTCAACCTGCTCAACTGCTCCATCAAATTGATTGGAAATAACATATATATGCCTAAATATGAATTAAAAACTAAGATTTTACTTGAAGTACGAGAATAGTAACATAAAAAACAGTTTTACCTCTCATTTTTACCATTTCATTTCAAATTTTGGATTTGGAGCTCTGGAGTGGTTTTCCCCCTCAAACTTCATCAGCTGATTTCAGGAGATACGATGGACTATTCGCCATGCCATCGAGACTAGGTAGGAGCTCACCCTGAGCTCTTCGTTTTCATTCCATCTTTTTCTGATTTTGAGCAAGTTTTCCCTTCCTTTTGAGCCCTTGGGGCTTGAAGAAATCATTCTCCCATCATCACACCTTTCCTATATCGAAGGGTGTGATGCATACTAAGTTGTTCATTGGCCAGTCACTATGCATCTCACCTAGTCCAAAGGCAGGGTGCGATGGGCACAGAAGGGAAAACAATTTCTCATGAAAGTTTTGCCTATTTTTTCTCAAATTGGATCCTTATACATCTTTTGTCTGTGACTCAAATATTTTTTGGATCTGGATGGTCATCACGTGGAGTGAATGTGAGCATGAATAAGAAGGCATGATTGCCTTGCAAGATCAGGGTGTTGTTACTACATTTCAAAGCTATGGTTTGCTGAAATTCTTTTGTATATCTAGCATGAGGCAACAAATCAGTTTGTTGTAGTATTTCCTCGATGCATGGGATCCGATCAACTAGGTATTCCAGATTAGAGGTAAATCCATCCCATTGACAGTCGAGGACATCTACTTTTTGACAAGGTTATCGAGGCGTGGTGCCCCTTTTTCTCTACCGGCATCCGCTCGTGGGGGAAAATCGGTGTTTGATTATATCCGTTAGCTTTGTAGAGATGGATCTCAGCCTAGTAGAGATGGAAAGATCAATATCCGGGATGTCACTGATCGGCCTCTGAGGACCATTTTATTCACCTTTGCTAGATTGTCTGGTAGTGTAGCTCTTCATTTAGTGAACAGATCTTATGCGCAGTATGCTTTAGAATGTCTGGAACCAAAGGTATTCAACTGTTGTGGGGCAGTACTTCTGGTGATAAAAGAACAGCTATCTAAGGTAAAGAATGGAAGATCCAAGAACTTCGGGTATAGTTTCATTTTGACTGCTTTTGCCTTAGAGAGGATCCCACTTATGCAACCACAGCATATTTCACTAGGATTGCGAGCACGGAGGGAACCTAGGATGCAAAGATGGGTTGATCTCATGGCCAGACATGCTGGTCAGCCACAGATTACTTTCTCTGATGCCTTCTTTGAGTGGTTTGACCATCAGGAGATGGTCTTCTTAGAGTATCCGTATGTCAGGATGGAATTCCGAGGTGACCCGAATTTAGCATTGCCAGCTGGCGAGCAATGGGGTGTGATAGGTAAATATTTTGACCATATCTTTGTTTATCAGTTTTATAATATTTTTGTGATTTATCAAGACTAATTGAACTCATGTACTTGTGTAGATGTTGGGCTAGTCTAACTAGTGGCGTGCCCAAGGGCAGCAGCTGGCATTCTAGTGGGAGAAGTTGTAGGGAGGGTTGTCCTTCATGATCTAGACATAGCAGAGACCTTGGCAGTATTGCAGGATCAGATCAAGGGTCTTACCCTTGGTATTCAGGATGTGAGTACCGACGAGTTACCTCTGAGGCTACAGTGTTATACTATTGGCATTCCAAGTCAATGGACTAGGCTCCTGCATATGATTGCACAGGCGATGACATGTTATCACCAGCATCATTAGTATAGGATGCTTTTCTACATTTAATTTTGAGTTTCTTGGTTGCATGACCGATTTTTCCTTATACACAAAACATTATGTGAAACTATAAACAGTTATATATGTTTGATTTTCAGAGTTTATTTTGGTTAAGCTATGTGATCCAAATGCAAAAGTTGATATAAAATTATTTTCTTTACAAATGTTACAAATGTCTGTCTAACACATAATTTGCTAATGAATCAGTTAAAGTGTTTAAGTTTCTGGAAATATGTTGATATTGAACGGAATCAAACTTCCTTTCCAAAATCTTGACCCTTATGAACATACAATAGATTACTGGGTTCTGAATTGAATAGATGCCAGTAAGTTGTAGAATGACGAGTTGCGAATCTAGCCTAACAAGAAGTCAGCGTATGCCACATGAAATGGCATCAGAGAGAACCTCTATCAATGTGTTGTACTCAACGATGTTGTTCATTGATTGACCAATACATATCCCTCTGAAACTCACTAACTCACCGCTTGGATCAAACATGCCCCAGGCTACAGAAGGTAGGTTTCGTGTTCTATGACTAGCTCCATCAGTGTACCCAACGAATGTTCCCAAAAAGTTCGATATCTACAACAAATTTAAAGTGGATTACTTAATCAAAATTATAACTATTGACAAAAACAAAAATGAAACAAAATCATATCTATAAAGAGATTACTACACTTGATCAAGCATAGTATCGCTTAAGATATAACCTGTTTCAGGGTTGCGACAGTGGAATTGCATCGTAATCTACCAGCTCGTAGGCTCCTTTTTCTAATACCCATTTAACAATGTAGGGGCCCATACATAATGATTGGAATTTACCTGCTCCCAATTTATCGGAGTTCTGATCATAGAGTAAGACTAGGTCACTTTCTAAGAAGACACGAGGCTTGACATTTTTGTCAAATTGCGCTTTAACACGTTTGTTATGTACTTTGTTAGCCAGCGTGGTGCCACGGTAGGTTTCATCCCAGCAGATTAGTTCCAAGAAACGAGCCTCTCCCTCTGAAGTTTTGGGAAATAGATCGATTGCGAGCATGAGAGATGAAATCTCACACTGAATCGGTAAGATAGCTTCTAGGTGGTACACCAAATGAAAAGGCATAAATCCAATCGCATTTCTCACTAAGGTTCTATATGCCCATAAAGTTGGGTACAGGATTAGATGCCAATCTCGTTTGTGGGCTCTAATCATTCTTTGCAGCATGTGCTTGAGGACTTTGTTGATCGCTTCAACCTATCCATTAGCTTGCGAATAATATGGAATAGGACTATCGTGGGATAGTCCTAATTTGGCAGTTAATTCAACCATCATGTGATTGTGAAAATGCGATCCATGATCTGTGATTATAGCCTGTGGAACACCAAACCTAGAGACTACATGATTGAAAAAGAAAAGAGCAGCCATTTCGCCACTATCATTTAATGTAGGCATCGCCTCAGCCCATTTTGTAAAATAGTTAACAACGACTATGATATACCCATGCCCCATAGCCAAGGTGGTGTTACATGTCAGCAAATGGCCCAATAGCAACTATTGGATGTAGTGGTGCAGGTGGTAATCTGGTTTTGCAATCAAAAATTTGACAAGCATGGCAACTTCTTACTGCTATTATGCAATCTTTGAAGATAGTAGGCCAGAAGTAGCCAGCTCGCAAGATTTTCTGTGCAGTAGCGTAACCAGATGGATGCCCCCTAGATGCACCTAAATGACAGTCATTCAGGACTTTTTCAGCCTCCTCATGTGTGAGGCACCGCCTCAGAACTGTATTGACACCACGATGGTAAAGTTTATCACCAATGATCATGTAGTCTTTTGTTTGGTATTGAGTACGTCGGTGTTCTGAGCAAGAGGTGTTAGGCCTAAAGATTTGGGTTTGGAGATAGACTAGTATATCTTCGTACCATGGGTCGCTTGATGATATCAGAAACAATGTTTCATCCATGATCGATGCTTTAGATGTTAAATTGTTGGACAACAATTGGAGGTCACAAAGTAACTCCGTGAAGACTAGAGATTTCTTTGATTTGGATTTGGTGAATTTCAGATCAAACTCTTGCAAAATGGCTATCCATTTTGAATACTTGCCCCCTAGCAACTGACACGACAGGATGTAGGTCATAGGGTTGCAATCTGACAAGATGGTAGTTTTGCGAAAGAGTATATAGTGTCGAAATATCTGTACTGCTTGAACAGCTACCAAAGCCAGCTTTTCAACATAGGATTACTTGCTTTCTATATCATTTAAGTTGCGGCTTAAATAATACATAGGATGTTCTATTCCATTTTCTTCTTGTACTAAAACCATTGCAATGGTTGTATCTGTGGCAGTGAGATACAGGTTAAAGTCTTTTTGATAATCAGGAGCATACATTAATATGCTTTTACTATGGAACTTTTCAAAGCATCAAAGGAAGCTTGCGCAACCTGATCCCAGTTGAAGGGTACTTCTTTTTTCAAAAGACATGTATAACCTTTAGCAAGTTCAGCGTAATTTGGAATGAACCTCCTTAGAAAGTTTGCTTTCCCTTAGAGTTTCTGAATCTGAAGCAAATTTGAAGGTGGAGACATGTCGATGATTGCCTGAACCTTACATGGGTCGAGTCGAATTCCATCCTTAGAAACTACAAAACCAAGTAACTGACAAAAACCAACAAAAAACACACACTTGTGTGGATTGAGTCGAATCTTGTAGTGTCAGCAACATAGAAATATAGCTATCAAATGTTGCGGATGATCAGTCCATTTTCACGAATGACCTGGTAAATTGTCGAGATACGGTTGAACAAAGTGTTAGATGTCATGGAAGGCATAGTTTGTTGCCATCTGAAAGGTTGCCCCTGCGTTCTTCATACTGAAAGGTAGTTTGCAGTATGTGAATGTGCCCCATGGACATATAAATGCAGTCTTCGACTGGTCCTGTGGGCGGATATTGATTTGATTGTATCCAGAAAGTCCATCCATAAGTGAAAAGTCTTCGCATCCAGCACATTCATCAATTATCTGGTCAATGAAGGGTACAGGTTAGTTGTCCTTTGGACAAGCTTGATTTACATCCCTACAATCGATGCACACTCTAATCATTCCTTGCTTTTTCATCACAGGAACAATATTCGATACCCAGTCAGTGAGAGGAACGGGGTAAATGAAACCAACATGTAAAAGTTTTTCAAATTCTTCCTTAATGGCAGCGACTTTCTTCAGGTGAATCAGTCGAAGTCGTTGTCGTACTGGTTTTACATCTAGATACATCTTGATTTCATGTTCAATGATGCTCAAGTCAATGCCTAGCATTTCTTCGTATGACCAAGCAAAGACATCTCTGAATTCATGAAAGAGAGCACAGTATATTTCCAGTTCTAAAGGAGAACAAGATTTGCCAACATGTATATTCTCTACAACATCTGGTTTGGTCGACATATTAATGGCAACAGTTTCTTCAATATTGGACAGATTTCACTCTGAATCCACCGTATTTACAGTATTCGATAGAAAATCAAAAAATGAAGGATAATTAAGGTCATTAGAGTAATCCTCGTTGTTATGTTGAGGTCAAGAATGATGGTGGTTATCTTCCCATGGTGTCTCTCGTATCATCATTGACTAAATGATTCCTTCGTCAGCAGAATGTACATGCGACCAAGGATTAGAAGAGGTACCATACTCTAGAGACCTATCTATCCAGATGCTTTTTGAGCATTGATTTGGGTTTTCCACCCATGCCCAGAATACTGATTACTAAAATAATTCTATGGGTCTTGGGGGTAACACCTGGCGATGATCCATGCTAACAAAATGTTTGAAATTCTTCTTAATCTTTGATGATGTAGAAGATATCATGTGACAAGTTTCCACTGTGGCCACTTCTACCAGATTACTCGGAGGTGGAAGGCCAAAAGCACCCATTAAGCAAGGGTCTTTTAGGATACCTACTCTGATATTTTGAAGTAATTGAGAGCTTCCATGGATCAAAGGAATGCTTCTGGTAACTTGAGAACTGTTGGGGAGGAAGGTTAGTTGGTCAATGATTGTGATTCCACCTTGAAAGGGGAATGAAATCTTTCTAAAATATGTTGACACAACAGCATCCATAGAATAAATCCAAGGCATGCCCAGTAGGATGTTGTAGTCAAGGTTTCCATCAATGACCTCAACTTCAATTTCTATTATCTTGCACCCCAGTTCGATTTGCAAGTTACTTAATATCCCATATGGCATGTATGTTCTTCCATCGAATGCTTTTAATGTCATTGATGATCGTGACAAGGGTGGAGAGCCTAAGGTTTTCCAGCAACTCATTGACATAATACAGGTATATGCTCCCTCATCAATGATTGTTCGATGAACAGTTTTGTTGAGGGATTTTACCTGTATGAGGAAAGCGAGTTTTGCTGGTAGCTGAGGTTCATATCCTTTATGATTAAAGGCCACTAGATTGGAATCCACTAGATAAATCCCACCTATTGCTGATAACAAAGCCTGTTTTTGGGATGGGCAATTCTGCAGTACTTCAAGTGTCAACATGGCAGATGGCGATTGGGCTAGATCCTCCACTATATTATAATTTTGTGCTGCTCGAGCACAAGGATTAAATTTTGATTTATGCACTACTCCCTTTGGTGGTTTTATTGTTAATTCATGAATGATTGGTGGAACAACTTCTAACAAAGTTGTTGTCGAACTGTTGGATTTCTCTGTAGCCTTGCCATTCGATTATTGTGGATTTCCATAATCTTTATTCCTTGTAGATATCAAAGCATCATTTTTCTATTTTGAGATGGATAGCATAAGCACTTGGGATGGGGAAGCATGATCACTAGCAACCAAGTTATTTTATGGATTTCGAAACAGATCAGTCAATACTGCTGAGGTATTTGAAGTCTTTTTGAAAAACTTCTTGACTTCAGCTTGATGTGGACAATATTTTGTGTAATAGTCCTCATCAAATATGAAACATCACTGATTAGGTTTCTTCTTTCCAGTATGGTTTCCAAAAGGTTTCCAAGGAGTTGAATCCTCTTGTTTCTTCTTTTTGTTTGTCCCTTTATTCTTGCCCCCTGGTTGGTTAGGATTTTTTCCTTTGTTAGTTAACACGGCATTGACCTCTGAGGTGAGAGGTTCTTCATTTGCTTTTTGACTAGAAACTGTACAAGCTTTCTTAGATGTAGCCTTTGCAGTTTTCGTGCTTCTCGTACCTATCACGCCATCGCCGACATGAGAGTATTTGTTTGGTTTAGGAGAGGGAGGAAGGAAAAATTATGGTCTAGGAGCATCAAGAATTTTGTCGTAGAGCATGCCAGACTGAGTATAAATCAAGTCTAAATATTGTGCGTGATAAATGACTTGCTCTTCAGTGACAACTCCTCCCTTAGCCACATCATCTGTAATAGAGGGTAACAATGACTTTAAAAACCATTCAGTTAAAAGCTGATCAGGAATGTACATCTTCACCATTCTCTGACGATGTTGCCACTCATGAATATGATTAGATATGTGAGTGGCTGTCATCTGTTTAAATTTGGTAAGGAGTTCTGTCCCTGTTTCGTACCTTATGGGTAGCTGAAAATGGGTTAAAAAGGTAGTGGCAAGGGTGCTAAAGTTATCAAACGAAGCTCTAGGTAATTTTGTATACCATTTAGCTGCCAGACCAGTTAACGTTCACCGAAAAGGTCAAGCCTAATTGAAACATCATTCAGGGTGTTGGATGAACACCACAAATGGAATGTCATCACATGATTCAATCGATCTTCACCTGGATTTCCATTGAATTTAGGAATATCAGAGGGAAGTTTATGAGGAATCGGAGGCCACCAAGGGGCATAAGAAATTGGATCATTTGTCAAATGGTTTAGATTTGGTAATTCTAGAGTTGCTACAGAAGGCAATTGTTGATTCAGGTTAGGTGAAGCATACCCAGGATAATATGGAATAACCTAAGCAGTAGGTCTTTGCATACCAGCATAATGTATCTGATGCTGGTAACTTTGATAAGGTTGATGGGCATAACCATTATACTATGGTTGTTGATAACTGTTTTGGAAATGCAGTTGCCTGTTACTTACAAAGTCTTGTTGCTCAGGCCCTTGGTATGATTGCTAGAATTGTGGTTGTTGATATTGTACCAGCCATGCTTGTTGGACCACTTGCTGTTGTCCAATACTAGATGATTGACCAATATGCAGAGTGATAGTACCTGTTTGAGCCTGAGTCGCTCCAAATAAGGAGGCACTAAATTGAGGTTGTGATTGAATTGCTGAGATGAGAGGCTATTGTATTGCAACCTAAGAGACTTGAGGTTGACATACAATAGGTAGTGCTTGTACTTGCGATACAGTCACAATAGCAAGTGTAGTGGGAATATTCGACACAGGTTGGACTGGTTGCATTGAATGTATAACCCTTGGTTGTTGAGGCAGTATTGGTACCCAACCGCTAGATGTAATTCTATTTTGACCTGAATTTTGTTGTAAACTACCATATGGTTATTCTCTAGGAGGGAATAATGAAAAGGCATACTGTCCCCCATATGGTGGTAATCCAGTGCTTAAAGGGTAGATCGGCCTTTGAAGATAGATTGGATCAACTTGTTGAGTTTCAACATAAGAAATACCACATGAGATCCCAGATGAAGGAATTGGAATAGACCATGTCATCGAAACAGTCCCTGGGTGGACTCCAGCTTGTTGTTGATAAGTAGTCGGGATAGATGGTATACCAGCAAACATTGTAGGAACGGCAGTAGGAAGCTCCACCATAGCTGTGTCAGTTGACACAGTCCTAGATTGTTGATGGTTGCTCAGACATATTTAGTCTATCCAAAATCTTTCCTAGCGATTCAACAGGAACTTGTGATGAAAAAGAACTAACTTTTGTAGTAGAAGGATGTAAGTGGATCCCAGTTCCAAAATGCACTGGAGTACTAGGTGGAAGATCCTCTATTATCACTTCTACAGCAATCAATCCAGGTGGAAGACATAGACTGTTAGGTCTGTAAAATATTTCTGGAGCCAAAGAAAGTGTAGCTTCTGCAGTAACAAATACTGTAGGGGTGACACCTTCTGAATTCTGGAACTTAACTTCCAGATGTTTAGGTAAGTGAACTTTAGTTTCTGGATCAGTCCTAGGTGGAGTTGCTTCAGCAATAGAGGTGTCTACTGTTACACTAGGATCAGTTCTAATGTCCTCTTGTAATTGTGGAACTTTCGCTATAAAGGCGAATGTACCAGAGATAATTGGAGTAACTGTAGTCTCTGACGATGTTGAAACACAAGATTCAAATAAATCAGGTGAATTGGACTCAATTAAATGAGACTGTTTTTCTCGGGTTGGTTTCATTTCTGGGGTCAAAGATGGTTGACTCGCTAGTCTCCGTGAATGATGGGGTTTTGATTGACTTTCTTCCATGATTGTGTATTACTTGATCAACTCAAAAAATTAAAGGGAAAAAATGTTATTTTGATTTAAATGAATTTTAAGACACTTTGATGCAACTTTCTTTTTCAATTTTTAAGAGTCGAGAAAAAGCTAAAGGTGACTCTAGTCGTCTTTGATTTTTAATGAGCCTAAAGTAACAAGTGCTCAAATGGACCTTTTCTTTAAGGAGTCGAAATGGAATGAAAGTGACTACTCTGGAAATCTAGACAAAGGGTTTACCAAACTGATCGTAAAACTACAAAATACACCTTGGTGATAAATGATAGAGAAATTACCAAGGACTTATGTACGGTAGTCAATCTTCTCGAATGTTGTGTTCAGTGCATTATGATCGATAGGGTGGCAGACACAGCTTCCTAAGGATAAAGGATATCATCATATTATGGTCTACCAATATATACTTGATGGTATGGGGAGCACAAGTCCATACTGGCACTTGTCGTATCAAAGAGGAGGAATCACCCAACCTTCAATGCAAACGATAGTTACCAGGTTTTACGACATCAAAACACGTCTCTAGCCTAGACTTCTAAATGTGTTGTGTTAGGTTCCAAAGTGTTTTTATGTTCCTTGCAGTTTATTTTAGAGTTTATCTTGCTTAGAATTTTGTCTTTCAAGGTTCAGCACATGATGTAGATGTAAAATTCCTAAATATGCAATCTAAAATGATAAACAATCGTTTATGTTCTTTTAGCAATGAAAATACTAGCTACAAAGGAAAGAAGATAATGATTTTTCTATCAATAGAGAGCATAGAGCACACACTAAATGCACTTTCCTAAATCAAATTTCACATGTAGTCAAAATGCAGATGCACATGCATGTATTTTTTTTCCGCTTTCTTAATGTGTGAATGCCAAAAAAGAAAGCTAAGTACAGATTTGAACTATTTTCTTTCAAAGTGACATTTCAAACAATTTCTTTTCAAAACAAAAGGAAGACTAAGACAACACTTTTCAATTTCGAATTGAAAATTATTTTTCGACACTTCAAATACTAATAATTCAAATAAAGTACAATGACAAAAGTACAATCAACTATCTAGAAGAGAAAGACTTTACGACACTCTTCTTTTGATTCAAAATGACAATTATGACACTTGCATCAAAAAGGACAGTTCGATTAGGCTCCATTCGACAAAGGAAGACTGTAAATGATTAAAAAATACAGAAAAACATTTACAATTCCTAACTGATGGAGGTGGAAATATGTGAAGGAAGAAGTTTTTAGCAAGAAGGTACTGATCATGTACAACACAAACTACTAAATAAAGCTGAAAACAAAGAGGAAAAAACCAACTTTCAGAGAAGAAAGTAGTAAAACTCAATCATCACACATGTAACACAGGGAAACAGGGATGCATCTCACCTACAACACACAGGAGGTGCGATGCATCTAGGTTGCACAATTACAGAGAGTGCGATGGGTCAGGGAGCGCAACTGAGATTGGTTTTTGCTCAAAATTTGCACCTAAGTTCAGTGATTTAGGCTGAGTGATGATGGACAGTAAAAACAAAGCATAGGGGTATGATCTGATGAGGTTTTGAGCTACCACAAGGGCACTTAGAATGCTTTGTAAGTTAGATGTTCAGTTCGTAAACCAACCCAAAGATTGACTGAAGCAACATTCATCTACTTCGCAATTGAATAGCAAAGGCATTTTGAAGGCTAGCTGGCTAACTTAAGGCTTCGCCTGTAGTGTATAAAGCAGACAATAAACAAACAAAATAAACTATTCGTTTCCCAGTGGAGTCGCCATTTTGTTTCAGGGAAAACTAGTGTCGATTCGAAATGCTAGTCCCACTAAGATGGCTAGCTATCTTAGAAACAAATAATGAAAGCTTTTCAAGAATTCCTTTAAGTGTGATAGATGGAAGAGAAGAAAAGAAGACCAACTTGGACCTTCTGCTTTGATCCTAGCTTGATTTCTCCTTTCCTTGATAGAATTTTCCACTTCTCTCCTACTTGTCCCACTTCAAAGAGTACCTGTAGAGTCAAAGTAGCAACAAACTATCAAATCATCTCTATCTAAAACATCATAAACAATGCAGAATCAAAAACACATCGACCATACAATTGCATTCATAAACAATAAGATTCATAAACACACAATTATATGGAGGAAAACCCAAAGAACTTTATTAATAGTAATGTAAGAGAGGATTACAACCCAAATGTCTAATCCAGCATCATCCTCCCAGTTGTAGAAGCCCTCTTCACCTCATGAACAAGAAAAACACCTAACAATGCAATGTCTTTTCTCACCAATAAACCAACAACACTTCCTTACAAATACAAAATTCCAGCCTTCAGATCTCTCAGATGAGGGATCCATTTATCGATTTCTTGCAAGGGTGTGAGTCAGCTCTAGGTTTTTTATTAGTGTCATTCCACTGATAGTTCTTGGTTCCCCTTGGAGATTTCAATGATCTCTTACTCATCCCTGGGTGAACTCAGAGAGGCAAGTGTCACAAGAGAAGTTTCTGAAGATTCCATGATCATCCACCTTGAAAACTATCTCTGCCATTTGTCTATTCTCGCTCATCACACCCCACAGAAGGCCATTTCATTATGCATCTCACCTGGCGAGTTTGGCAGTCAATATGCATCGCACCTTGCCCATGGAGTAGTCTGTATGGTCTAGTTTTGGCAAGTTCTGAGTAGTTTTTCAAGTGGAACTTCTGGGAAATGATGTAATCAGTTGACCATGATCCTTTAGGGTATGAAACAACACTTTTAGGGACTTAAGCAGCCCTTCATTTATGGACATATGAGTTTGGGGTTGTAGTGCCCAAATATTTCTATAGCACCCATAGAATACAAAATGTACCTCATGCATGGATCCATTCTTGTGTGATTAGATCCTCTACACTGAACAAACTTATCTTTTTAATTCTACATGGCACGCAAGGAAGACCAAGGGTGACTAATTATGTTTTAAGGTGGGCTCCATTAATTTTCTCCTACGCATGACGGTCCTTCACTGTCTTGAATCATAGATCACAAAAATTTTCATTGTCATTGACCTCGTTAGCTTAGCATGTGCACTCAACCCATGCACTCAAAATAATTATCCAGCCATAAGTTTATCTTCACAAGTTCGGGTAACTCCAATTAAGACTACAACGAATTTGGCATAACTGCCATGTCTAGCACATAAGTTAATTTTGGTTGTCGACTCATTTCATTCTCTGTAGGTGATAATCCCAGCCCCCAATGTCCCTTTTTATTACTTTTGGCCAAAAGGTCCTCAGTCACAATAACATGTGAAATTGCTACAAAATCACTACAAACTAACTCCTCAACGCATCTTTACCTTTAATCCCAGTGGACTTATGTTCCACACTTTAACCCTTTTGTCCTCTTGGCCTTATTGATGCAATAGAACTATGTTCTAGTGCATTACTTTAGGCCTTAGTGCCGTTATCCTGACACTTTTCTATTGCACCCTATAAATCCTTCCAGTGTCTCCCCTATGGGATGAATTGTCCCATGGGTCCACCCGTTGTAGCCACTAGCCAATAAAGAGTATATCATGATGAATTTTAATGCCACCGCATAACCTACCTATCTCAACTACCTTTCTTTCCTTCTTTCCCGAAGGCGTGTGGTCATCCAACAAGCGAAACATTCTCAAAATCAAGTCCTATATGTGCCTTCTATCATTTTACAAAACTGTCAAATTTTGATGAAATCCCTCTCTCCAATATTTATTACCCCAATGTTATTTCCTAGTGCTCATTTATTTCCTCTGAGGTATGACTTAAGGGCTTACGCATCCCGTTGCATCCTCTCACTCATATCTCATTGGTTATTGGCTATTGCGTTGTCTTGCTGAAGTGTCTCGCTGTTATCCTCCTAACGATTCTCCTTTGTGCCTTTAGAATTTTTCTACGTTGAGCCTTGTGGGATGATCAATCCCATGGGGCCACCTATATTCACTCTCATTGTCCCTTGGATCTATTGTGTTGGCCCACTGCCTCATCAACCCATTGCCCCCTTTCTATGTCCCTTTAAAAAGCTTCCGAGATCACGCTCCAGGGATGATGTGTATCATGGGTCTACTTGTCACTTGAATCAACAAATCAACAAACTAAAGTAATGAGTTGTAATACACATGATCCCAATGCCTAGTCAACTTGCAAGTTTTCTTTATGTCTGCTCAAACCTTCTGGGGTTATACCTATGGGATGACATCATGTTGCCATCATAAGTTCAACATGGCACCTCACGAGTGGTGACATGTGTCACTTGGTTTTGGCCCATTAGGCCACCCAAAAATGTCAAATACTCCTTCCATAATTCCCCTTATACTGAAATCATGCTAACATCATCACCAACTAATACAATTATACCACGTGCCTACTATGAGGACAGAGAAAAAGGGTCTCAAGCCTTGTGTTTTTCCACAAATTCCTTTGATAGACTTTTAAGGGTCATGGTTATTTATTTACTTCTGGCTCGATATCATTGATTTTTCGATTCCCAATTATTCATGTCGACATTTCCCAATACATGTACCCAGACATGGGCTTCCCTACCTTAAAAACTTTACCAATGACATATCTTTCCACCTGCTCCACTACTTTGTGTACTTTCCATGTGATCTAGATGCTTACCATCTTGAGCCTCCTCCTTTTCTCCTTGTTTGAACCTTCTAGAGTCCATCCGTCGGTCTTGCATTTAAAAAGGGCTCCATTGTTAACCAATGAAATTGCTCCTACAACAACACTATCAAGCCACATTTGCATGGATATCCTTTAGATACTCTGTTAAAATATTATGTCGTGTTTGGAAAAATTCCAAACTAACATCCTCCAAGGGGTCCCCCAACCATTTTAACACTGAAACTTTGACTTTGGGCAACCTAAGCTTTGACTAGCGATAAGTTTTCATCTAGGAGTCCATTTATATACTTTAGTATATCGTTTGAAATATTTTTTTAGCACAATCCAAATATTCCATTTTAAAGAGCATATGAGCTAAACTCCTAAGGTATAACCTCCTCCAAATCCTAGGACTCCCTGACCATCATAGATATAGGACTTTATAGATTCTAAAAATTCATATCCTGCTACTATGATAGTTCTCCACCTAAGAATTCAAAAACCATGGGACTCCCCCTTAGCTTGAAACACCATGCACATCAATGTTATTCTGGTTGACATCAATGCCAACACACTTTTTGCCGCCAACATAAATTCTAACCTAGTTGACATCAATGCCAACACACTAAATGCACTAGCCATCCTGGCAATGCGAACTGTCCAACAATCCCCCTTTTTGGCATTGATGATAGCACCACATCACTTCTCCACATATATGGTAAATCCTCATGCTACTTCCACACCGAGTAATTTCCTTCCTCTGCATGACCCATCAAAACTTACTCTCCCACTTTCACATCAATAGAAAAGGGCTATAGGGTGCTTCATCTCCCTCTTTCAAGTATTGATTGAGAGTTTAGCTGCTAATGTGAATTTTTCTCTGAAAACTTCTCTTCTTAAGGGCCGATATCTTCATAATGGGGCACTTGAAGTCTATCATTTAAGCTCATCTACAAACATCATGGGAAAAGACACTTGCATAGCAAGGCAATAGTAAAATATGTCCTTTTGTATTCATGTATCTATTGTTGTTGCTCTAGGGTTTGGGCATATGTGATATGCTCCTCCTCAGTATATGCTACCTCCTTTTTAAATGCATCCATTTATTGAAACCTTAGGGTTGTTGGCTAAATCCTTTCCCTATCAATGCATATTTTGTACCAATTAAAATAAATTCATACAAATGAAAATTTCATATGGTATTGTTGTTGTAGCAAATACCAACAATTATTGATGCATTTGGGCTTATCCTTCCACTATTTCTTCTAATGGTGGGAATTTTCTCACTTCTTTTGAGGATATTAACAATCAGCACTTCTCCCCTTGAGATCATACTATTACACAAATGGACTCCTACTTAAATGATACCAATTGCACCAAGATATTGATATGAATTGGATAATCTACCAGGGAAACTCTTATAGCTCCTACTCAGAAAGAAATTCACATTTCCACAAAAAGGCTACTTGACATGAACCTAGACCACTAATTGAGATAGTGATGAAAATTAAAAGATAAGTGGAATTAAAATCTTGTACCAATTTTGTTCATCAACATAATATTTATAGGAGTAAACATGTTATCAATATTAAATGAAACAAGGGTCTTTCAGCCAAGATGTAAACCTTTCATTTACTAAGAAATCATCTCTTCTTGTGGCTAAGGATTTTTGTGTATTACCACTACTAAAGTAGGTCACCCTCAGCTAATTCTCTCTCCCATTTCTGATTTATTTGCATCCACCTTCTTTTATTTTCATTGGGACTGGTCCTATGGAGCCGAATCAAAATCTGGGCCTCTTACCCTTCCACACTTCTATTGTATCTCCCTCTAAAATAATGTCGGTTACACTCTCCTTTGACTTACTCCTACATTTCTTACATATTTAAGATAACCAAGTCATTATTGTAATCGATAACGATACCTGATCGTACCTTTAAAATTCAAATGCACTTCTCATTATTCTTATATGGTTCCTTGCATCTGACTTATTTGGCCTCCCTTGAGGCCATCCTCTTCCTTCATTGAAGAGAAATAAAGGATATACTCTCCCTGATTAGAATTTCCTTCTTTTTCTTCTAGATCTTAAATGACAGAGTCATGATAACAGTATTATTTTCTAGTGTCTCCTTTTCCTAGGTTTGGGCCTTTTCTTAACTACACATGGCTAGAGAACACTTCTCCTTACTTTCCATTTTCTTTCTCTATATCATCTTGCTACATTTTCTATTTACAGAGTGGTCTTCTACAAGAGTAAGAGCATCATTCTTCTTGACTTCCTTCTTAATTATTTCTCCCCTTTTCATCTTTCTCCTTTGACATAGAGCGTTGAAGACAAATCCATGTTCCTCTACTCCATTGTTCCATTATTTCTTCAAAGCCCAAGCTGCTACATTTTCATGCATATGATAAGAAGCATGATTTTTCTTCTCATATATGTAGTTTGTTGCCTTGTATCCAAAATTTCCATAGTTATAGCATTCGACATGGCTTGGGAATGGAGCAAAAGGATTGCCATACTTGGTAGCATTCATGTTAAGTCTTCTCTCATGGCCAACATGCCTTATGCTAGGAAGTTTGTGTGTTCTTAGGTTTTTCTACCCAAGAGATTTTGTTTCTTACATGCCATCTACAATGTATGGCTTTAAGCCCAAAAATTATTGCAAGAAAAATAGTATCCATAGAAGGGCCTTTGAGAACCAAAGTTACCTCTTCTTTCAAAGCATTTTCCTTGGGGAAGAAAGGAATTTTTTTGGCTCTTCATAGCCTGTCCATGACTGTTTGAATTGTTGCCTCAACCCATTCTATGTTGCTGCTTCCTTTACAACTATTTTTTATAATGTTGATCCATTTTCTTCTTTAGTTGATGTCACTTTCTTTGCTGCTATTGCTTTCCAACCAATCATCTTCCTTTGTTGTTGTTGGAACCTTCAAATCCCTTTTCATGGTTAGCTGAACCTATAGATTTTGCCTTCTTTGATCTTGAATCCTCTTTGAGACCTAAACCAACCTTAATGAGAAGTGATATTTGCATAACAAGCATCTCATCCAAATATATTTTTCTCTCTTCAAGATTTTGATATTGAGACAGCTCTTTATTTTTCCTTTTTAGGTCATGTCTCAATGATAATACTCTAGCTTGTAGTCTCTCACAACGATCTTCATTTTCATACAGTTGATTGGCTAACAACCCATTTAGTCTGCTAGCCTCTTCTTATTGAGAATTTAATTATACAATTGTTTTTCTCAACTTCTCATTCTCAACCTCATATTTGTGCAAATGCTCCTTTTGCCTGATAGTTTCTTCTAATAGCTCCTTGATCTCTTTTAGAGTAGATATAAACTTCCTCCTAAAATAGATCCATTCATCTAAATCATCTTCATCGCTATCAGAGGTGTTAATTGAAACACCACAGTGATCTAAGTTCCTCTCTATGTTCATGGAATCTTCCACATGTCTGAGGAGTATTCCATATTCATCACTACCAGGGCTACTCATATTCTCTACATTGGATATACTCTCTTCTTGTTATGAGGACCCCTCATTTTTTATTGCTACTAAGGTAGGTGTATCTACATCCTGACTATCATGGCCTTTCTTATAATTCTTCATCTTCAATAGCATGAGAGTGATGAGTAGTGACTTCCTTAATGGGAGAAATATATTCTATCATTTGAGAATCTTTCCTCTCAGATGTCTTCATCCTTTCTCCCCTTCTTTTCTTACCTCTAGTAAAAAAATTTGCATCTTTTGGTTCACTACTTGAGTAGCAAGGTTCTTCTAACTTTTCTTGAGCCACATTGCTATCTCCTCCATACATACATTGTAATATTTCCAACATTTCCTTTATTTTCTTCCAATTTCTTGCCTTATCAACATGTGATTTTGATAGCCCTTTCATTTTAATCCTATTGGATTCTATATTAAACTCATTCTTCTCTCCATATTCTACAGATAGCCAAACATCTTCATTGATGGCCATTAAACAGGCTCCCATTATAATCCTCTAGAGCTCATAGTATAATCCATTCAAAAATGGAATTCCCTCTTGTGATAGCCAAACTTGATTAGAGATTGTTTCCTTTTGATCCATCGTCAAGTGGTTAAATTGTTCTTGTAGGAACTTGGCTCTGATACTAATTATTGGAAATAATGATTAATATTGAGAGGGAACAAAGTGAATCAATATTAAGGCTAACTTAAACTTCTATGCCAAATTTTATCCAACATTGAAACTTGGAAGCTAATCATGTACATCATCAACAACATATCATGTGACAGCAATATAGAATCAACACATAAACACATACACCATGAGAAAAAAGCACATATGACACAAAGGTTTAACATGGAAACCCTTTTGGGAGAAAAACCAGAAAATCTTATGTTTTTTATGATGTAAATATGAGGTCCTACTTTTTTACGTCACTTATTGTGAACACCCGTTCACAAGAAGTAAAAATTCCCTTAGATTGATTGCTACCACCCACTAGTAGGAAGTACCAACTCCCCTCTTGTGTGGACACTTGATTTGCTTACTAGAAGAACTAACTTTTTGGATTGGTTGAAAGAACCAACTTGTAGCTTCTTGGAATTATTCAAGAACCAAATTTCAGGATGTACTAACCCCCAAGAATACTTCATATATCTACTCAGATGGAAACACCAACTCCCTGTGTTGTAGGCTCCAACCCTCACTCGATAAGGAGCTAATACTCATTGTTAATTGCAACCTTTCTTCCAATCCTCAACTCTACTTTTAGCTCATTCCCCTTCTCATAAAATATTTGCAATAGTCTCTTCTTATCTCAGTTCTCAGTTGTAAGCCTTTTGGTTTTAATAGTTCACTTTTATTTTACAATCAAGGTTGAATCAAGTTAAACTTTAGGGACCACCATTCTATCACATTCATTATCATCTTATTATTCAACTAGGAATGGCTACCATCTAATTCACAACTAAGAAATATTTCGCAATCATCCTTACCTTGTTTTTTATTTGAATCTTCATTTTCATTTTTTTAACAAGGTTTCTCCTCTTGTTGATAAATTACTTCAACACTAGGGGGATGGATCTCATCAAGCTAAGAATATTTGTTCTAAGATCCACTCTTCTTCTTCTTCTTCCTTTTCTTCTTCTCCTTCTCTCCATTACTACTACTTTTGTCTCCTTCATACAAGACATACAATATGTCTAATATATACTTTGCAAATTTATAATACATCACGTTATGAAGATCCAAATTTGGAGATTGTTGAATATGAAAAATTTGGCTTGATAATTCCATTATTGCAATAATTTTAAAGCGGGGCAATAACCCTAAGCTTCAGACATTATCTTTTAAACATTAGATCCACAAGCCAACAATACAAACTTCACTTTTTCACTCCATACATGATAGCTTGTAGCACTGAGTAGAGACACACTTTGATGATCCATGGCAAAAGAAAATTACTAGATCTACATTCGAGCAATCAAGCTGCACTCAAAGAACTCACTTTGATACCAATCGTTGGAAGCTTGAATATAATAGGGGTAGTGGATCAATATAGCTTCATATGTATCATCTTAACCAATTTTTACCAAATATTTTAGTTTTTTTATTTGAAACATTAATTAATCTATGGAATTTTATATTAACAACAAATAAAGCATGTATAATCACAACATAAGAGTAGCACATCAAAGAAGTCACAATCAAACACGTGGACACTAGATATTAGGTGGAGACCCTTTCGAGAGAAAAGCCACTAAACTTTTGTCTTTTTATTCTTTCATATAATATTTCATTACATCAATCACCAACACCCACCAATGTGCAAGCATTGACTTGCAAGATGTGCAAGCACCCACTCACTCAAAGCTACGACCTAATGGATGCACCCATTTCCACAACTATATGTAGACACCCATCAGCTAGAGGAAACAACCCCCAGAAAGCTATAGGAAACCACCTACATGGAAGCACCAATTCCCAACTAGCTTTGCAAACACTAATTTGCTAGAGGCATCAACCCCCAAATAGTTTTGTAGACACCCACCTCAAGGAAGCTACTATTCATTGATTAGAAATCCATTGTTGTCCTAAAGGAAGCAACCTTCAAATCAATGTGGACGTTCTTTCATCCATTTTTTGTTGGATCCACTAACTATCTCTTTTCTCAAAATCAATACAAAAACCTCTCTACTAACTCAACACACTCAAAAGCACATATACTCACTTTTTTCCCGAACAATAAGTCTCACTATCAAATCTTAGTAGCATCAAACACACATACATTGGTCATTAATACTGTAGATATACCGGCAAATGAAAATGCATTAGGAAAACCAAATACATGAAAAATACAAGAATACTTTGTCCTCAACAACATAACACTGGCAACACAATGTTGATAGTAACATACATAGATACTCACTCAACAACATATTATAACTTGTTGCCCACACAACAATGCACAATAAAAATAATTTCTCTATGAGAAATCAACAATAACAAAAAAATCATCCATACAACAACACATATAAAATAGTGTTTTCCATACTTTGTTGCCCAATCAAATAGCATTGCTTCATATAAGATATTCCATCAATCCATCTACCCACTCCCATGATCTACAAATATTTTACTTCCATGCTCACATAACTCTAACAAACCCAACACATAGCACTTTTCTCCATAACACACAAAAATAATAATAAAAACCCCAATCAACCTAATAAAACTTACATCTATAACATTTCATGTCCTCACATCATTTTTTACCATATAAACATAGACTATATCAATCATGCTACAAATATTATGGGAAATTTGCATGGGAAAAATCATGGGACAAGCCCATGGTTTTTTCTTTTGCACATATAATATCATATACGTGAAATTTCTTCAGGAAATTCATGTATATATGTGGGTTTCTCACACAAGAGTCGCTTTTAAATTGCAGAATTCAGACTTTTACAATATATTCAACCCAAATCTACTCACACCAGCAACATCTACATTGTGACACCTGTAGGCATCATCTAAACCACCTACAACACCATAAACACATTATACATCCATCAAGGCCATACATGAACACTTACAATTGTTGACATCGATGCGAACACATAGCTAACCCTACTCTTGACATCAATGCTAACACCATGTTGTCAACAATAAGCATAGTTGACATGGAAATCAAAACTCAATTTAGGTATTTTAGAAATCTTATAAATGCACTAAATTCATATATGGATGAATATTGTTGGAAAAATCAATAAATTTGAAAGAATGGGAGTAGAAATTCAAAGGGGACAAAGAGCATAATACTTGAAGGTGTAAAAATAATTGGTAGCTAGTAAAACCTAAATCATTTGATGATTCTTTTTCTTACCCTGCTATGGCGGCCTTGTATCATAATGTGCTAATGTGATTATATGTACATATCACTGATAAGTGATTTTTTTAATATTTAAACTTTTCGTGATGAACTTTGTTTGAAACAATGTTTAATACGGGGGGGTGAACCAATATTAAGGTTAACTTCAACTTCTATGTCGATTTTATTCAACATTCAAACTTGGAAACCAAAAATATACATCATCAACAACATATCATGTGGTGGCAATATAAAATCAACACATAAATAAATACACCATGAGCAACAAGCACATATGACACAAAGGTTTAACTTTGACACCCTTCTGGGGGAAAACCACCATGGCTTATGTTTATTATGATGTAAATATGAGCTCCTACTCTATTACATCATTATTTATGAGCATTCACTCATTGCAAACATGAACTCCCTTATAATTGTTGCTAGCACTCACTAGCAGGAAGCACCAACTCCCTTATATTTTTTGCTAGCACGCACTAGCAAGAAGCACCAACTTCCTTATATTTTTTGCTAGCACCCACTAGCAGGAAGCACCAACTCCCTTATTTTGTAGACACTTGATCTGCTTACTAGAACCACCAACTAAAGAATTGAATCCTTTAATTTGTGGCAACAAATAACTTGTAGGAGGCAACAAACCCCAAGATTACTCGAAATATCTACTAAGATTTAAGCACCAACTCCCTATGTTGTAGGCTCCAACCCACACTCAATTAGGAATTAATACTCATTGTTAATGGCATCCTCTCTTCCTATTTTGTCTTCACTCATACTACCCCCTCTTTGCACCCTGTGTCCAATCTGCAACGACTCATTATTCTCGATCGTCATACATTAGGAACCTCAACTCTCAGCCTTCACTTCTACATAGGAATACTCTCGAACTATCCTCACCAACACACACACTCCTAAGATCTCTGCAAAAAACTCTCTCGGCAATGTTGTGATCCCCCAATCTCATAACTACAATCATTAATTTTGTTCCATTATCACACAATGATCCATGTTGTCCGTGTAGTCAATCGCACAACCTGAGAGTGTACACAAATTCATGGTTTTCCATGTTGTTGTTACATCAAACTGCTTGGACATTACAACATCCTTAAACACAGGGAATATGCTTTTTAGCGTTTCTCCATGCCGAGAATTCATTCTCAATCAAACTGCAGGCCACAACAAATGGCTTCCCATGCTAATTAATTTCCCATAGAATACAGAATGTACCTTATGCATCGATCCATTCTTGTCTGATCAGATCCTCTGCACTAAACAAACTTATCTTTTTAATTCTACATGGCATGCAAGGAAGACCAAGGATTACTAATTTTGTTTCAAGGCAGGCTCCATTAATTTTCTCCTACGCATCACGGTCCCTCATAGTCTTGAATCATAGATCAAAAAAAAATTCATTGTCATTGACCTCATTAGCTTAGCATGTGCGCTCAACCCATGCACTCAAAATAATTATCGAGCCATAAGTGTATCCGCCCAAGTTTTGATAACTCCAATTACGACTACAACCAATTTGGCATAACTGCCATGTTTGGCACATAAGTTAACTCTGGTTGTTGACTCATTTCATGCCCTATAGGTGATAATCCCATAGCCCCCAATGCCGCTTTTTATTACTTTTGGCCAGAATGTCCTTAGTCACAATAACATGTGAAATTGCTATAAAATCGCTGCAAACTAGCAACTCGACACACCTTTACCTTTAATTCCAGTGGACTTATGTTCCACACTTTAACCCTTTTGTGCTCTTGGTCTTATTGATGCAATAGAACCATGTTGTAGTGCATTACTTTAGGCTCAGGCACCTTTATCCTGACACTTTTCTATTGCACCCTTTAAAAACTTCCCGGGTCTTCCCTATGGGATGAATTGTCCCATGGGTCCACCTGTTGTAGCCACTACCAAATCAAGAGTCTATCATGATGAATTTTAATGCCACAGAATAACCTACCTATCCGAGTGACTTTTCTTTTCTTTTTTCCTGAAGGCCCATGGTCGTCCAACAAGTGAAACATTCTCATAACCAAGTTCTAGACATGCCTTCTGTCATTTTACAAAACTGTCAAATTTTGGTGAAATCCCTCTCTCCTAGATTTGTTACCCCAATCTTATTTCCTAGTGCTCATTTATTTCCTCTGAGGTATGACTTACAGGCTTATGCATCTCATTGGGTCCTCTCACTCATCTCTCAGTGGTCGTTGGCTGTTGCGCTATCTTGCTGACGTGTCTTATCGTTATCCTCCTTATGGTTCTCCATTGTGCCTTTAGAAATTTTTCTACGTTGAGCCTTGTGGGATGATCTATCCCGTGGGGCCACCTATCTTCACTCCCATTGGCCCTTGGATCTATTTCACTGGCCCAATGCCTCATCAACCCACTGCTCTCTTTCTATGTCCCTTTAAAAACCTTCTATGATCATGCTCGAAGGATGATGTGTATCATGGGTCCTCCCGGCGCTTGAATCAACAAATCAACAAACTGAAGTAATGATTTGTACTACACTTGAGCCCAATGCCTAGTCAACTTGCAAGTTTTCTTTGTGCACTGCTCAAACCTTCTAGGGTTATACCTATGGGATGACATCATGTTGTCATCATAAGTGCCACATGGCACGTTAGGAGTGGTGACACGTGTCACTCGGTTTTGGCCAATTAGGCCACCCAAAAATGTCAAATATTCCTTCCATGAGTCCCCTTGTATTGACATGATGCTAACGTCATCACAAACTAATACAATTCTACCACGTTCCTACAGTGAGGAGATAGAAAAAGGGTCTCAAGCCTTGTTTTTTCTACAAATTCCTTTGATAAATTTTTAAGGGTCATGGTTATTTCTTTACCTCTAGCTCGATCTCATTGGTTGTTTGATTCCCAATTATTCATGTCGACATGTCCCAATACATGTATCCTGAAAATCTATCCTTGCGGCCTTATAAAACTCTTGGTGATAAACCTATAGGCTTAGTTGTCACATGGTCCTCCCAACCTTAAAAAATTTACATACGAGTTATCTTTCCACCTGCTCCAACACTTTGTGTATATTCCATGCAATCTTGATGGTTACCATCTCGATCCTCCTCCTTTGCTCCTTGTTTGAACCTTCTGGGGTCCATCTGTCGAGCTTGCATCTAAAAAGGGCTCTATTGTTTATCAACAAAATTGCTCCTACTACAACATTGTCAAGCCACATCTACCTGGTCCTCCTTTAGTTACACTGCTAAAATATTATGACACGTTTGGAAAAATTCCAAACTAACATGCTCCAAGGGGTCCTCCAACCATTTTAACGCTGCAAATTTGGCATTGGTCAACCTAAGCTTTGACTAGCGATAAGTTGTGATCAAGGATTCCATTTATGTACTTCAATATATCATTGCAAATATTTTTTTGAGCACAATCCAAATATTCCATTTTGAAGAGCATATGACCTAAACTCCTAAGTTATAACCTCCTCCAAATCCTAGGATTCCCTAACCATCATAGCCATAGGGCTTTATATATTCTAAATTCATATCATGCTACTATGATAGTTCTATACCTAAGAATTCAACAACCATGGGACTCCCCCTTAGCTTGAAACACCATGCACATCAATGCTATTCTAGTTGACATCAATGCCAACACACTTGCTACCACCAAAAAAAAGTATAATATGGTTGACATCAATGCCAACACACTAAATTCCACTAGACATCCTAGAAATGCAAATTGTCCAACAATCCCCCTCTTTGACATTGGTGGTAGCACCACATCACTTCTCCACATAGATGGTAAATCCTCAGGCCACTTCCACACCAACTAATTTCCCTCCTCTGCATGGTCCATCACAACTTACTCTCCCACTTTCACATCAATGGAAAAGGGATACAGGGTGCTTCATCTCCCTCTTTCAAATATTGATTGAGAGTTTAGCTGCTAATGTGAATTTTTCTCTACAAACTTCTCTTCTCAAGGGCCGATATCTTCATGATGGGGCACTTGAAGTCTATAATTTAAGCTCAACTACAAAAATCATGGGAACAGACACCTGCATAACAAGACATTAGTAAAATATGTCCTTCTGTATTCTTGTAGCTATTGTTGTTGCTCTAGGATTTGGGCATATGTGATATGCTCCTCCTGAGTTTATACTACCTCCTTTTTAAATGCCTCCAGTTCTTGAAACCTTAGGGTTGTTGGCTAAATCCTTTCTCTATCAATGCATATTTTGTACCGATTAAAATAAATGTATACAAATGAAAATTGAATATGGTATTATTGTTGTTGCAAATACCAACCATTATTGATGCATTTGGGCTTATCCTTCCACTATTTATTCTATTGTTGAGACTGTGCTCCACAATGGAATTCTACTTAAATGATACCAATTGCACCAAGAGATTGATACAAATTGGACAATCTACCAGGCAAACTCTTATAGCTCCTACTTCGAAAGAACTTCTCGTCTACACAAAAAGGTTACTCCACATGAACCTAGATCACTAGTTGAGATATTGATGCAAATTAAAAGATAAGGGACATTAAAGTCTTGTACCAGTTGTGTTCATCAACATAATATTTCTAGGAGTAAACATGTTCTCAATATTAAGTGAAACAAGGGTATTTCACCCAAGATGTAAACCTTTCATTTCTTGATCTCTTCTTGAGGCTAAGGATTGTTTTGTATTACCACTACTAAAGTAGGTCCCCTTGAGATAATTCTATCTCCCTTTTCTAATTTCTTTGCATCTACCTTCTTGTATATGCATTGGGACTGATCCTATGGACCTGAATCAAACTGTGGGCCTCTTATCGTTCCACACTTCTGTTGTAGCTCCCTCTAAAATCATGTTGGTGACACTGTCCTTTGGCTTACTCCTACATTTTTGATATATTTAAGATAACCAAGTCATTATTGTAATTGAGAAGTATACTTGATCATACCTTTAAAATTCAAATGCACTTTTGATTATTGTTCTTTGGTTCCTTACATTTGACTTATTTGGCATCCCATGAGGCCATCCTCTTCCTTCATTGAAGAGAAATAAACGATATACTCTCCCTTCATAGAGTTTCCTTCTTTTTCTTCCATATCTTAAATGACCGAGTCCTTATAAGAGCATTATTTTCTAGTGTATCCTTTTCCCAAGTTTGGGCCTTTTCTTAACTGCACATGGCTAGAGAACACTTCTCCTTACTTTCTCTTTTCTTTCTCCATATCATGTTGATACCTTTTTTCTTTACAAAGTGGTCTCCTAAAAGAGTAAGAGTATCATTCTTCTTGATTTCCTTCTTAATTATTTCTCCTCTTTTCTGCTTGCTTCTTTGACGCAGAGCATTGAAGACAAATCCATGTTCCTCTTCTTTATTGTTTTTTAATTTCTTTCAAAGCCCAAGCTCCTACATTTGCATTCATATGCTAAGAAGCATGATTTTTCTTATCATATACGTAGTTTGTTGCCTTGTATCCAAAATTTCCATAGTTGTAGCATTCGACATGGCTTAGGAATGGGGCAAAAGGATTTCCATACTTGTTAGAATTCATGTTAAAGCTTCTCTCATGTCCAACATGCCTTCTATTAGGAAGTTTTTATATTCTTAGGTTTTTTCTACGCAAGAGATTTTATTTCTTGCATGCCATCTATAATCTATGGCTTTATACCCAAAAAATATTGCAAGAAAAATAGTATCCATAAAATGGCCTTTGATAACCAAAGATACCTTTTCCTTGAAGGCATTGTCCTTGAGGAAGAAAGGAAGTTTTTTGGCTCTTCATATCCCATCCATGACTATTTGAATTGTTTCCTCAACCAATTCTATGTTGCTCCTTCCTTTACAACTACTTGTTATAATTTTGATCCTTTTTCTTCTTTAGTTGATGTCACTTTCTTTATTGCTATTGTTTTCCAACTAATCCTCTTCCTTTGTTGTTGTTGGAACCTTTAAATCCCTTTGCTTGGTTATTGAACTTATAGCCTTTACTTTCTTTGAGCTTGAATCTTCTTTGAGACATAAAACAACCTTGATGAGAGGTGATCTTTGCATAACAAGCATCTCATCCAAATATTTTTTTCTCTCTTCAAGCTTTTGATATTGATACAGCTCTTTACTTTTCCCTTCTATGTCATGTCCCAATGAGACTACTCTAGCTTGTAGTCTCTCACAATGATCTTCACTTTAATACAATTGATTGGCTAACAATCCATTTACTCTGTTGGACTCTTCTTATTAAGGATTTAGTTATACAATTTTTTTTCTCAACTTCTCATTCTCAACCTCATATTCATGCAACTGCTCCTTTTGGTTGATATTTTTTTTTGATAGCTCCTTGATCTCTTTTAGAGTAGATATAAACTTCCTCCTAAAATAGATCCTTTCATCTAAATCATATTCATCTATATCAGAGGTGTTAGTTGAAACACCATATTGATCTAAGTTCCTCTCTGTGTTCATGGAATCTTCCACATGTCTGAGGAGTATTCCATATTCATCAATACCAGGGCTACTCCTATTCTCTACTTTGGATATACTCTCTTCTTCTTATGAGGATCCCTCATTTTCTATTGCTACTAAGGTAGATATATATACATCCTAAATAGCACGCCCTTTCGTATAATTGTTCATCATCAATAGCTTGAGAGTGATGAGAAATGACTTCCTTAATGGGACAAATATCTTCTATTGTTCGAGCATCTTTCCTCGCAAATGTCTTCATCCTTTCTCCCCTTCTTTTCTTATCTCCAATAGAAACATTTGCATGTTCTGGTTCACTACTTGAGTAGCAAGGTTCTTCTAACTTCTCTTGAGCCACATTGTTATCTCCTCCATACATACATTGTAATGTTTCCAACATTTCCTTTGTTTTCTTTCAATGTATTACCTTATCAACATATGATCTTGATAGCCCTTTCATTATAATCCTATTCTATTATGTATTAAACTTATTCTTATCTCCATATTCTATAGATAGCCAAGCATCTTAATTCATGACCATTAAACAGGCTCCCATTATAATCCTCTAGAGCTCATAGTATGATCCATTCAAAAATGGAACTCCCTCTGGTGATACCCAAATTTGATTAGAGATTGTTTCCTTTTGATCCACCGTCAAGCGGTTAATTTGTTCTTAAAGGAACATGGCTCTAATACTAATTTTTGGAAACAATGATTAATATTGAGAGGGAAGGGGGTGAATCAATATTAAGGCTAATTTAAACTTCTATGCCAAATTTCATCCATCATTGAAAGGTGGAAGCCAACCATATACATCATCAACAACAAATCATGTGACAACAATATAACATCAATACATAAACACATTCACCATGAGCAACAAGCACATACGACACAAAGGTTTAACAAGGAAACCCTTCTGGGACAAAAACCACCAAAGCTTATGTTTTTTATGATGTAAATATGAGTTCCTACTTTTTTAGATCATTCATTGTAAGCATCCACTGACAAGAAGTACAAACTCCCTTAAATTGATTGCTAGCACCCACTAGCAAGAAGTAACAACTCCCCTCTTATGTAGACACTTGAATTGCTTACTAGAAGCACCGACTTCTTAGATTGTTTGAAAGAACAAACTTGTAGCTTCTTGGATTTATTCAAGAACCAACTTGTAGGATGTACCAACCCCCAAGATTACTTCATATATCTACTCTGATCGAAGCACCAACTCCCTGTGTTGTAGGCACCAACTAACACTCAATAAGGAACTAATACTCATTGTTAATGGTAGCATCTCTTCTGATTTTTAGCTCTAATTTCGTCCGCTTGGCCCTTTGTTCTCCATCACATTCAGCTCTCTTTTCCTTTATGCATTCGTCCCTCTATTCTGCTCAATAGTCGTCACTCATACTTAGCCCTATTTTCAACCTATGTCTAGTTTGTAGCAACTCCTTGTTCTTGACCCTTTACATTACACATCTCTACTCTCAACCTTCATTTTTACACAGACACACTTTCAGCCTCTCTTGAGTAGTGCACACACTCCTCAGAGATATCCACACAACTCTTTCAATAATGTTGCGGTCCCCTAATTTCCCAATTGCAATCCTCCATTTTGTTCCACTGTCACACAATGATCGATGTTTTCTCATTAGTTAATCAGACTGCCTATGAGTGTACTCAAATGCATGGTTTTCCATGTTGGTGTTACATCAAACTAGTTAGCCACTACAACCTCATTAAACACTAGTAATGGGATTTTGAGTGTTTCTCCATACTAAGAATTAATTCTTAGTCAAACCGCAAGCTACAGAAAGGATCCCCATGCAAATCAATATCCCACAAAATACACAACATACCTCAGGCATGGATCCATTCTTCTATGACCATACCTTTTACACTTAACGATATTATATATTTAATTCTACATGACATGTAATGAAGATCAAGGGTGGCTACTTCTGTTTCAAGGAAGGCTCTATTGATTTTCTCCTATGCATCATGGTCCTTCGCTCTCTTGAATAAGACATCTCGGTAATCACCATTTCTAGTGACCCCATTAGCTTAGCGTATGTATTCAACCCATGGACTCATAACAACTATCGACCCATTCCAACCATTAATTTTTCCACCAAATATTTGCTAACTTGGCATAACTACCAAGTTTGGCACATAATCCAACTCTATTTGTCAACACGTTTCATGCTCCATAGGTGCTAAACCCTTAGCCTACAATGCCCCTTTTTTATTGCTTTTGGCCAAAAGGCCTTCAGTCATAATAACATGAAAAAATGATACAAAATCACTGCAGATCAGCTCCTTGACACCTCTTTATCTTTAAGACCCGAGGGATTACCTTCCACACTTTAAACCTTTCACTCCCTTGGTCTTGCTACTACAATTAAACCATGTCCTAGCATTTTACTTTAGCCCCTAACACCTTTATCTTGATGCTTTTATATTTTTCCCTTTAAAGCCTTCCAAGATCTCCCTTGTGGGATCACTTGTCCTATGGGTCCACCCATTACAGCCACCATCCAATCAAGAGTCTCCTGGGATGACTTGTAATGCCATTGCACTGCCTACTTGTCCTAGTGCCTTTTCTTTGTTTTTGGCTCGAAGGCTTGTGGTTTCACAACATGTGAAACCTTATAGAAACCAATTCCTAGATGAACCTTCCATCATTTGACAGAACTATCAAATGTTGGTGAAATTTTCATCTCTCGACTCTTTTATCTCGACGTTATTTCCTAGTTCTCATTTGTTTCCTTCGTTGTAAGACTTATGGTCTTACGTGTTCCGTGGGGTCCTCCCACTCATATCTCATTGGTCATTGGATATTGTGCTATCTTTCTGATGCATCATAGTGCTATATTACTAGCAATTTTCCATTGTTCCTTTAGAATATTTCTAGGATGAGCCTTATAAGATGAATTGTCCCATCAAGACACCTACCTTCACTCACATTTTCCCTTGGATCTGTTGCGCTGTACCAGTCCCTCTTCATACCACTACCCCCTTTTTTCACCCCTTTAAAAGCCTTCAAGTATCATGCTCTAGGTAAAATGTGTCCCTTGGGTCTTCCTAGCTCTCGCATACCCCAATAAACAAACATACGAGATCAGATGTACTATATTTGAGCATGATGTCTAGTCATCCCACCACTTTTCTCTGTGCACTACTCAAACCTTTCAGGGTCATATCTGCAGTATGATATCATGTTGTCATCATTAGTGCCACATGCCACCTCCAGAGTGGTGACACATGTAACTTGAATATTTCCCATTAGGCCACCAAACAATGTCTAATCTGCTTGCTACGTCTCCCCTAGTGCCAACATCATGCTGATATCATCACTAGCCAACAATACTACCATGTTCGTGCCATGAGGAGAGAGAAATAAGGTCTTTAGGGCCTTCTATTTTTTGGCAAATTGCTTTGATAATTTTTCAAAGGTCTTGGTTATTTCATTATCTCTACCCTACTCTCATTGGTTACTTTCTTGACAGTTGTTCATGCCAACATGTCTCAACACATGTGTTATGACACTCTCTCCCTGTGACCGTTTAAAGCATTTAAGGATAGACCTGTATGGTTACTTTTCACAAGGGCCTCCCTACTTCAAAACCTCCACCAATGAGTGCTCTTTTTTCCTGCTTCACTGCTTTGTGTACCACCCACGCGATCCTCACACTTACCATCCCAAGACTCCTCCTTTGTGCATTTTTTTAACCTTTTGGGGTCCATATATCATGATTGCATGTAAAGAGGGATCCACTACTAGCCAATGAAAATGCTCCCACTATAATTATAACCACCCCATCTGACAATTACCCACCTTTACAAGCTCTGCGGGGTAAACATGAGTTGAGAGTTACTATGACCTCACTAACATCCACGTTCCAGTTACCGAAATGGGGTCTACCAATAGAAACACAATGACACCTCCCAGGAGCATCACATCACGGACAAAGCATGCGGTTCAGTTACACTTTTTAGCAAAATCAAGGCATGTTTTTCTGAAAAAAGGATGCTAAATCGAGCAATTTTACGCACTCGATTGAGTAATTTTAAGCGCTTGATCGAGCTATCAAGGTGTTAAAAAATTTCTCGATTGTGGGTTCAAATCAACCCTCGATCGATTCATTTTCTAACCCGATTTAACGTCTCAATCGAGAGTTATGGTTTGATTTAAATATATAGCTCAATCGAGCATTATTTCTAATTCAAATAACCCAGTCATTACTTGTCCAAGTCAATTTCTCGAACCGCGAGAGGAAAAGGAATTTGATGGAATATTTCTAAGCTCAACTGAGATGGATGAACTCAATACAACTACCCATGAACCTCGCCAATCACCTAGTGGCTCAAGCCGAGGTAGGCTTCCTGTCATTTTTGCCTCTTTTATTTAATTTTTTTCTGTGCAATAAAAAAAATTAATTTGAAAAAAAAAAATAGCATACAAAACTAAAAAAAAATCATGAAACCCACCATGAAAACCACAAAAAACAATGTAAAAACCCATCAAAAACTATTGAAGACCAAAACAAACTTAGAAAACCACAAGGAAACCCTTGAAAAGAACCAAAAACAACTATAATATAGCTTTTAATCACGTTTTTTTTAAATTTCATTGCATGTGTTATCTACAATACTAACATGTTTATTTTAAATATTTTCTATGGTAAATTTTATTTTTAATTATTTTACGTTTTAAAGTTCTTTTAGGATTTTAGTGAAATAAAATAAAAAAAAAAAAAAAAAATTGAAATTTGTTATTAAATATCGATTTTAAATTTCCAAACAAATTTGTTTAGAAATATGTCTTAAAAAAAAAATAAAAACATAAAACAATTAAACTATAGAAATCGATAAATAAATAAATTTTAAAGTAATTTCAAAAACGTAAAAAGTATTAAAACTATAGAAGTCGAATAAATAAATAAATTAGGAACTTTAAATTGGCATTATGAATATGGTTGCTCATGACAAACCTCTATTAATCAAATAAGTATTTTATTCATTTTTTATTTAAAGAAAAATATTTTTAATTTTGAATATTTATTAAAAATATAGGTAATTGTTTTATAAAATTAAAGCACTTAAAAAAAATATTTAACTAAATTAAAATCATATATATATATATATATAATTATATAATATAAATATTAATATATATATATAATATAATATAATAATATATTATATATATATATTATATATCTAAAGTATAACATAACTATAAATTATACATACATACAAAATAACTAGATATTATTATATAAATTAAACTTAAAAAACTATTTATAACCTCTAAGATATATAAATATATATAATCTTGTGTTCTTATAAAGTATACATACTATAACATTATATATAAAAACACTAATATAAATTATATAATATATCATAGCAAGTAACATAACTATATAACTAGATATACAACATGGTTATAGTTATAATATTTCTCTCTCTCTCTCTCTCACACACACACACACACGCACACGCACACACACAGAGATATATATAACATTTAACATAGTTTTATAACAAGTTAACATAATGCACTCTTCATAATAACATAAGATGGGTGATGCTCAATAATTTTTTAAGACTAGAGTTGATTATACACTACGATTTTCCTTAAAATTTCCATTACTCATATTTGTAGTATTATTTAATATAATGATACATGACAACTATATATCTCTTAGTTCCCACCCTTATTAAATTTATTAGTTGAGTAATTATTTTGTAACTTACACTTCCTATATTTGTATTTAACTATATATAACACAATATAGCATATATTATATATATATATATATATAATATATATATAATTAAGTTTCAACAAATGTATCATTGATACATACATTAAATTAATGATGAAAAGTGAATTTAAAGTGAAAATATATGCATTTTGACTCTTTTCTAATTTGTACTATATGGTTTCATTATATAGTTCGTCATACCAAAAACATTGTCTTTGTGTGCTTGCACCTAGTACATGTCATGTGTCAAAATCAAATAGTATAAGAACTTCTCTTATGGGGTATTTGTTTCACATGAAATTTATTAATTTTGAAAATAGGTTTATTTCAATTTTTTTTAATATATATTTAGATATTTCTTCTTTATTAATTAAATTCATTATTTATAAATGGGAAAAGGTTTTTAAGTTATATTTTCAACCACATTTTTCGATTGTGTTTACAAGGAACTCAATACTTTGGTTGATAATTTATCAAAATATACACTCTATTTAGTTTAGTACTTTAGCCTAGATTATTATACTTGAGTTTATAAATGGTCTTCTTGTCAACATTCTTTCTATGTCGACATTTTTTTCTTGGATTAGTCTATATGTATTATACGTAATTTGCAGAGCCATCTCCCATAAACCCATCAACCACAACTCGATAGAGTGTTGGCGGATTTGCTATACATGGTTAGACTAGATCACGTAGCCATACTAGAGTGTTTGTTCCACTCATAGATCCTCCCTCTGACATAAGTCGAAGTTTCATAGGCAATGTTTCCATCTCTTTTGATGTAACTTTATGTGTTTATGTCTTGAGATTGTCTTTAATTTTTAAATCACCTTCAATTGATGTGTTGGAATTTAATGTAGATGTAATTATGCTTCTAGTTTGTTATATATATAATATATAATATATTAAATTATATTTATGACTTTTAGACCATCAATAGGGTGAAGGAGAGGATCAAAGAGTTGTGTCGATCCCTTCATTGGACAAAATTATAGCCAATATCACAATTGAGAATATTAAGGCCCAACAGGCATGGATCACACGAGAGATGGATAGAATCTATGTTAGTTCACCTACTAGGCCTAGTTTATCTCTGATGTTGGATAGCATCAACAAGTTGATCGAGACATACCAAAGGGTGGGACCAAAAAACCACCTCCTATATTCCATACATAGGATGAGGAAGCTAGAGGTTAGAGGCCCACATACTTTGAAGGTGGTGAAAGACGCCACCAAGAACATTGATATTCGTGGGGATTTGTTTAACATCCCTCTAGAATGTTGTGCTATACATGTTGGTCTGATTTTGCTAAAATATTTTAATAATGTTGATGCGTCCCCTTTTGTTTATGATCAATTTGTTGGAGCTTGGGGCTAGCTCCCCCACCATGGCCAAGCCCCCATTTACTTTGCAAAACATATATATACAAAGTTTGTGCTACATATGAGGCTAGATTACACCAGCACTGGATCTAAGTTTTATGGACCCAGTTTGGGAAGTAGTTATGAACATGTTGGGGATCATAATGACCCTGTGCATGTAGAATTACCTTCGATATTGTTGCCATGACCATCTTGGAGCATGGTATTGCTGATGGAGCTAGAGAAATAGTCACAACTTGGTGTGAGACTAGGTGTTACCGGGAAATCTAGTGTCTATGCAGAGCTGCTAGTCCCACTAAAACAGGTAGCTATCTTAGAGACAAACAGATTAAAGTTACTTTCGTTTTCCTTTACTAGAAGTAGATAGGAGAGGTTCAAAGAATACCTACCTCAATCTTTCACTCGGTTCCTTGCTTGTCCCCTCTCCTCTCTGACAAGTTTTAGTCGCTCCTTCCTTGACCACTCTGCTTCAAAGAGTACCTGTAAAGTCAAAGTAGCATAATACCTTCAAAGTGTAGAGATCTACAATCATAAACAATATAGGACCAGATATATATTAACCACACAATGCTATTCATCAAAATACAACGAATGTGGAGGAAAACTTGAAAGCTTTATGATAGAGTGTAGAAGAGAGATACAAGCAAATTATCTGACCCAGTGGTCTCCTCCAGCAATGAAAGCTTCTCCTGATGAAAGCTTAATCACCCACACTTGATCTTCCACCAGAGAAACCAACAACACTTCCTTACAAGGTAAAGATTTCAGCTCTGGATATTGGTGAGGGTCCATATATAGATGATTGTAGGGGGTGAGTCGCTTCTAGGATTTTTATTAGTGTCTTATCTCTGATGTTCTGGATTCCACTGGGATGATGATCTCTTACTCATCCCTGGGAAAATTCAGAGAGGCAAGTGTCACAGGAGAAGTTTATGGAAGATTCCATGATCATCCACCTTGCAAACTGTCTCTGCCATTTGTCTACTCTCGGCCATCGCCCCCTACAGAAGGGCTTTCGAGTATGCATCACACTTTTTACACTGAGCAGGTGAGATGCATCACACCCTTAGCACTGGGCAATCTGTATGGTCCAGTTTTGACCAGTTCTAAGTAGTTTTCTGTGGAGAACTTATGGGAGATGATGTTATCAGCTGAACTTGTTCTTTTAGGGCATGAAACAACACTTTTAGGGACTCAGAAGCCCTTGGTTTATGGACATATGTGGTTGGGGTTGTAGTGCCCAAATATATCTATAACAGTTTCCCCCTAAAGCATGAGGTCGGAAATCTTTTGATGTCGGGTGAAATGATTTATCATGATGATCTGAGGTTTTTCGAATAGGAAGGTGACCTGTAATAAGATACAATACAATACATTATCTTCATAACATTTTCATGATCTAGCTAAGGCATGCATTCCCATGCTCAGCTTTATAAATTCATTTTCATGTACATAGGATAGACAACCATCTGTGTGGAAGACTGATGATTCTGGTAGAGCCATCATCCTTTGATTCAGATGATCATCTGTGCAGTAATGATGTACATTTTATGTCTTTATTTTCCTAAATATATCGCAGCACGGATGGATGAAACTAGATCCGGGGTCTTCAAACTCGTCCAATCTTCTCCAGAAGTACAAGTCGATCCACGTGAAAAATTTTCTAGAGTCGAACATGGAAAGACATCGCCTTATTACCAGCCAATGATGTAAGCTGTTAATAAGTGCAATAGGAATCACCAATAATGATGATGACCCTCAAGGTACTACAGTACAATTCGCCTGGTATGAAAAAGGGACTTGGCCTCAAACACCATGAAAAATCTTTCGGTCGAAGGTCATTGATGTAAACCTGTCACCGGAAGTGAGAAACTTGCCATTGAGGCATGCAAGCTTCAAAGTACTGAAAGGGTTGTTCCTAGGTTGACTTCTTAGAGAATGAGTTGTTGTCGACAAGAAGTAACCCGTCATAGGAGGGCCTTAATGAATCCCACATATATGACATGGAACGGAGCAAATGATTTTGTGGAGGTGAAAAAGATTTGATGATACAGGGTTCAGGGGTGTGGTCATGAAAGAATGAACCGTGAGGTATTGCAGCGGGTGAGACATAGGCTGGGTTGGTGAATTCTCTAATCAACTTCTCTTGAAAATATCGGAGACACTGAAATGGATTGGTAGTGTTTACCCCAAAGATGGATGGTACGATGGACCAATGGTAATATGACTGTTGAACGGAATAACCCAACCCGACTCAATCATGGTGATGGAGTGAAAGTGTCAAGTTCAAGAGTGACTTGCTACCAATAAAGTTTCTTCAAGTTTTCTCCCCAATTTTTCCCCAATCATTGCTAACCAGTACCTCTTTATTTTTGTCAAGCTTGAGGAGGATAACATATGCTTGTTCTAAAACTTTCCCTTCAGGAAAACCCATCACTACGTTTTAACGAGCCTAGCGACAGTGAAACTCGTTCTTGTCTCCGTGGACAAGTTTGTCGCTATTGGTTTTAACGAGTTTAATGACAAAGACAACTCAGCCCTTTTTCAATTTTAGAGAGTCTGAAAAAGGATGGAAAGGAAGCTCCATAAATCCTTTTTCATCATATAATCCCTTAAGTCTGAAAAAGTATAGAATAATACGAAAGGGATGAATTTTTGATAGTTTTAACGAGCCGAACAAGACAAGCGCTCGATATTTTTGTGTAATAATCCCTCAGGTCCAAAAATATTAAAATCTATAGGAGGGATAGCACTCTCGGTAGCTTTAACGAGTTGGAGAGGCCAACTGCTTGACAATCTTTTCACATTTTACGAGTCAGATGAAAAGAGCTTAAAGGAGACTCATCTTTGAGGAACGAGTGATATTTTCGAGTAGCTACTAATTCTAGGTAAGGTTTTGAATTTTGCAATCATGGCAGTGTCACAAGGATGGCTAACAAAATCACTCTTCACAGTTGTTCGTCAAAAGGGTAAACAATCAAATGGAGGCGTATGATCGACTAAACAGAGTGGAGGTGATGGCAGGAACATGACCAGGGCTCAAAAGCTGATGATAATGCATTCACAATGGTTATTTACTGGAGGTTGGTTCATTTTTTAGTGAGCTTGAACTCTGGGGGAACATTTGCTCATTGCTTAGGTTTAATTTCTAACGAGCTTGAACTTCGCATAAAAAACTACTCATGCTAGTCATATAATAAGGAGGTCTCATCGATAGGTTCAATTTTTAAGGAGCTTGCACCATTCGAAACTTTGCTCTAGATCCTTTCCTTACGTAAGCCAGGAATGACCAATCCTACGATTTTAAAGGGTTAAGCACCTACAAACTAAGAAAATAAATGGTCGCTCTTCGCTTTCGTGTGAAAAGGTTTGCATGCCCCCGTGTATAGCGAAGTAGAGTTTCCAGGTTACCCTTCAATTTGTAGACAAAACATTTGACCTATCGGGAAAGGTTACCTTCTGACAGAGGTATCTTATTCCGATCTAACCCCATTTTCTTAAACAGATGGGTGTGTCAAACTATTCATATTCCCACGCGGAAAGCTACCCTATACCTGAAATTTTCCTACCGAGGCAAACCACGGTGCATGCCCCCTCGGTTTCAGTCATGGCCATTGAATTTCTCACGTTCTTCAAGTGGACGGACTAGAGATTGATGATACATTCCTTGCGTGAAAAGACTAGTTAGTGTCATGCGGAATGAGTCGATCTTGCGGACAAGATAGACCTTCCTAGAATCTAATGAAGACCTAATGACAAACAAACCAACCAGACACTACCTTTCTCTAAATGCGCTTTATAAATAATGGCAAACAAATGTGTTTAAGGCCTACCTCATGTCCAACGCAAGTTTGGAGATGCCTTCGCTCCTTTGATCCAAGTAAGTTCCTTTTTCACAAACCTGCAAGCACAAACAAGGCAAACGATTAAATAGCACCTGAATATCCAATATTATAAAACATATTTAACA
>APFE030030438.1:16445-69246 GCA_000404065.3 Pinus taeda | reverse complement strand
ACCTTACCTTGGCACAGAACAGAATGAAACAGTAGGTAGATCAACGTTGCAGCGAAAGAAATTTCGATGTAGGTGATTGGGTATTCCTGTAGCTACAACCATATAAACCAATGTCCTTCAAGCAAGCTAAGAAGGATAATAAATTATCTCCAAATTATTATGGTATGGACAAGGTGTTGTAAAAGATAGATACTATGGCATACAAATTGGAACTTCCTGCAACTTCCCGAGTGCACCTAGTTTTCCATGTTTCATGCTTAAAGAAGGTTATAGGTGACAAGATTCCAGTTCAAACAATATTGCCTGAACTTGATGAGGAAGGAAAAATCATATTGGAACCTGAAGTAGTCAAAGAAACAAGAACTCGATAGCTACGAAATCGATCAATTTCAGAGTATCTCATCAAGTGAAAGAACTTACCCGTTGAAGATTCCACATGGAAGGATGAGAATTTTATACAAAAGCACCCAGAACTACTCAAGCGTTGAGGACAACTTTTTTGAAGGAGAGGGGCATGTTAGGTCCCTATAATACTAGTGATTCTCCCATTACTATTTTCATTGTATCCCTTATTGTTATTGTTGTCCCCTATTGTCCCCATATTGTTATTATTATGCCCCATAAAATCCAACTATAGTTATTTTTGTGTCTTTATATTATTATTGTTAGGTCGACTTGGTTATATTGTGTCCCCTTAGACTCATATATATAGAAAGGAGGTTTTTTCATTTGAATCATCCAAGAATTGTTCATTTGTGTAATGTAAAGGAGGTTTCCCCCTCGAAGAGGCTGAATTCTAAGGCGTTCATCTATCTTTTCTGTATTTTTGTGAGTTGGTTTCATAATAGCCATGTTTTAGTTTCTTATCTTTGATCACCCCATGCAGTATTTGAGCTTGTGCAACAATTAAATGTTTCTCAAAATGTTGTCAATGATGTTATTGACATGATCTCTAATAGTGAGAGCATGGATAGGATCCCTAAGGTCCCTATTATGCTTGCATCCAATTTTTTTGCAAACCGTCCACCTTTTTCCAAACCACTGCAACTCCTTGTTATCCTATCAACTTGAGAGGAAACGATTTGTTCTTCTACTGGTTCATCGGCTTGATAGGGAAAATCATCTTCCTCCATTGGTTGATTAGATTGACATGGCACATGTTGTTCCCCTAGTGAAAATTGAGCAGCTTCATAGGGCACATGTTCCTCTACTAATTGATCAGTTCCATAGGGCACATCTTAATCATCATTTGGTTGATCATCTAGATGGGACACATCTTCTCCTTCATGTGGTTGTTCAATTTCCATCCTTTCATAGTGGAATACAAAATATACTTGTAAGTAAAGTGAATCATCATCATAAGGCAAGTGAATAGTAAATATACACATGTTTAATCAGGAAATTACCATAGGTGGAAGGTCATGATATAATTTGATAGTAGGAAACTAGGTAGAAAAAGTTGACATGTACCAAGGGTTATACGTTTAAACATGAAAATAAAAGGGTTTTGAGCTAGGGGAAATATGGGTCAAAAAAGATGATTCAGAATATGATGAAAGGTAAAATAATTCCTCATAACTCAACATAAATTTGGAAACCCTAACGTTCTAGTCACAAACCCTAGCGAAACGTTGAATGAAAAATAAGTTGACAGTTATCAACTAGGTAGCAAAAGTTGGCATTAACCAAGGGTTATAAGTTGAAACATGGAAATTAAAAGTATTTTGAGCTCAGGGAAAGATGGGTTGAAGAAGAGCCACCAATAAAGGTATCGGTCCCTATGTCAACAAAAAAAATGATTCAGAATATGATGAAATGTAAAATCATTCCTTCTCTCAACAAAAATCAATTTGGAAACCCTATGATTCTAGTCACAAACCCTAGGGAAAAGTTAAATCAAAAACAAGTTGACAGTTAGCAACTGGATAACAAAAGTTGACATGGATGAAGGGTTATAAGTTGAAACATGGAAATAAAAAGGTTTCAAGCTCAGGGAAATATGGGTTGAAGAAGAGCCACCAGTAAAGGTATTGATCCATTTGTCAACAAAAAACGTGATTCATAATATGATGAAAGGTAAAATCGTTCCTCATCACTCAACAAAATCCAATTTGGAAAACATAAGGTTCTAGTCACGAACCCTAGGGAAAAGTTAAATGAAAAATGAGTAGACAGCTGGCAACTAGGTAGCAAAATTTAACATGGACCAAGGGTTACAAGTTGAAACATGGAAATAAAATGGTTTCGAGTTCGGGGAAATATGGGTCAAATAAGAGCGCACTAGTAAAGTTATCGGTCCATAAGTTGGCAACAAGGGTGATGTATAATATGATAAAATATAAAAGCATTCATCCTCAATCAATAAAAATCAATTTTAATATCCTAGGGTTGTATTCGAAAGCCCTAGGGAAAAGTTAAATGAAAAACAAGTTGAGAGTTGGCAACTAGGTAGAAAACGTTGAAATGGACCAAGGGTTATAAGTTAAAACATGGAAATAAAAGGTTTTCGAGCTCAGAGAAAGATGGGTCGAAGAATATCACACCAGTAAAAGTGTATGTCCTTGTGTCACAAAAAAGGGTGATTTAGAATATGATGAAAGGTAAATTCATTCCTCTTCACTCAATAAAAATCAATTTGGAGACCATAGGGTTATAGTCACATTAACCAATGGTTATAAGTTGAAACATGAAAATAAAATGGTTTTGAGCTCAGGGAAACATGGGTTGAAGAAGAGCACAGGTCAGTAAAAGTATCAATCCTTGTGTCAACAAAAAGGGTGATTTGATAAAATATGATGAAAGGTAAAATCTTTAGCATGTACGAAAGGTAGGAGAATTCTCATGATAATGTGAATTGTATATAGGAGTCACCTGAAGCTCATTTAATCCCTATGAAACATGCAACTAATGACAAGCATTATATTCTGAAAAATAAATCAGTTGGAAAGAAAGGAAATAAATCAACAACACCTAAAGTTGTTCCATTTGTAATCACACCTGAACACAAACATTTTCTTAAGGAAACTAAATGAATCACATACATAAGACTAAGAAAAAAGTAAATGGTCAATTTTCCCTTTAATTCAAATGTGTGACCAAATCAACAAAAAAGGTTTATCTAAGGTTTTGTGTATAAGAAAAAATCCCAAAAATACCTAACGCCCTTTTGCTCAAGTAGCAATTAGGACTTATGAAGATTCTAGAAGAGGGTATTGGGGACACGTCATAAATGTCACTGGCAACACTTCCAATAGCCATAAAACTAAGCAAGGTATGGAGAGGGCTATAGTGTCCAAACGTATTAGGGATACATCTCGAAAGATTTGGCAATGCTTCCAGTAGCCTGGCCAAGATCACCTCAGGTCTAATTGTTCTCGCACCTCAACCTGTAGGGAATGATGCCCTAATATTTTGCCACTAGGTTTCCTGCGTCCAGTGGGAATAGATGAATCTCATCTTCTAGTTGTTAGTTTTGGACCGAGAACTCCTACCATGTGTCGAGATACAACATGAAGGTATGTGATAATCTCCCACCTAATCCTTAGCCCCCTTCACATGTTTCTCTCCATGTATCAGATTTTTCACTAGATGATGTAGGAGTTTATGCACCCTAAAACACAAATTCCCATGTTTCAATATGAAAAATAACCATGACAGATTATGTGCTTCCTATTTCCATGGTCCTATCCTAAACTATAAATTATCTTATGGCCCCTATGGGGAATTTAGTTTTTTTAGGTTAATATTGTTTTTATAAATGCTTTTCTTCACTTTCGGTGTGCAACAAAATATAAGCTCAAATAAATTAGGTACAAAGATTCTAGAAAGAGGATACCCTTTTATACAAAATTTAAGTGAGCTTAGTGTGTGAGGTGAATGTGTGTGCAACTGAAATTGTGAGCATACAAAGTGTGAATTGATGTTGATATGTGGTGATCCTTTATAGTTCCCTTAATTAAAATATGTGATGTCTATTCCTTGCAAGAAAATAAATGATGTGTGGATGATATGCCACTTACTTCCTTCCTAATTATACTATGTGAGCATATATTTGTGTGAAAAAATTTCAAAGTGAAATAGAAGCAATTACTCTAAGTGTAATGACCTTATTAAACCAAATTCATGAGTAGCGATGGTGTGTGCAAGTCGAATCTAGTGCGCATACAAAGTTTTTGAATTGAAAGTATGTGGATATGTGGTTCATGATCCTTTAATACAATTCCCCTAATTACACTATGTAATGTTTGTTGCTTGCAAGAAAAGAAATGATGTTTGGATGATGGGCCACTTACGTCTATCCTAATTATACTATGTGAGGATATGTTTGTGTGCAAAATTCTAAAGTTAAATATAAGACTCAATTACTCTAATTGTAATGGTTAGTATAGAAAATTGGTTAGTAGTGATGGTGTGTGCAAGGTGAATCTAGTGCATATACAAAGTGTTTGAATTGCAAGTGTGAAATATGTATTATATAGTTATAATGTGTGGTTGAATATATTTCTATAAATGGTTAATAAAATACAATATTGCCATTTTTAAAAAAAATTAAGTTGATAGATCATAAACATATTCTCTCCATTTACTAAGTGAATCATTTGACCTTTTTCAAAAAAAAATATTCTTAGCAACAATTTTTCATTTCTTCAAGAGACTATATAAATTATAAACTAAAAGTGAGTTCTACAACAAAGTGAAGAACTTCAAGAACTGTTTCAGATTTACTTCTTCTTACAAACAATTTTTTTTTTCAAAAGGCTATAAAAATCCCAAACTAAAAGTTATCCCAACTATAAAAAGGAAAGTATTATATTTTTGTTCATAAATATCACATAACAAACATTTCAATTATTTAAATACAATGTCAATTATTTAAATATACTCATTTGTATAATAATTTGAAAGGTTGTTGAACTGAATCTATTAATAGAAATTAAGTTTAAATTCTTATATAGGAAACTTCTAAATGTACATATTTTAGAGGGAATTATTACTTAAATAACTTAATGATGTGGCGAATCTTTTGAATTTGAGAGAATGGGAGATTCTTGAAAAATCGAGCTAGAGATTACCAAATTGAAGGGCCAAATTTATTTCATGTGATAAAACAAAATCTATATCAGACAAATTTAACTGAGTATAAGGTAAATTATGACTGAAAAACCATAGAATACATAAATACACACTCCATGATACAAGGAACATATTCAACTAATTTTTAAGTATGTTAATATTTAAAAGCTTACTATAGAAAAACAAATTAGTTGGAAAAAAAAATTCTTCATTAGAAGAACCATAACATTTAACGTTTTAAAATTTGCAACTAAAATTACCATAAAACAATAGTAATAATATATTTCTTAAAGTAATAAAGGAATCAAGAGATAGAGGTTTTGGTGGATTTAGATAACAAGGAAGATGCTTCATGGTCTTGTCAACAATGAATGTACATTGTTACCATTTGTGGTGAAGAGGGGAACAAATGATTTGAGTGTTTTTTCAGGAGAATATACATGGAAATTTTAGCACAACATTCAAGTAGTGCACAAGAATGGGTAAGAGGATTTAAAAATTTATATGTTTCTACAAGGAACCTTTCTTATGCATGTGCAAAGATGGATATCCAATGTCTTTTATGTTTTCAATTATTTTCATCAAATATTGACAAAGTTTAAAATAAAGAATGATTTTTTACTTTTGAACCATATTTTGCAATATATTTCATGATTACATATGTTGAGAAACAAATAGATGAATTTAATTAACATCAGATTCCCACAATCTAAGAAGCTTAACACTGTAAACATTTCTAGCATATCATTGATACATGCATGCTAATTTATTTCCTTTGTATTTATTATTTATGAATTTAATATTTATTAATCACATGAGTCTTCCATGGTGCATTATAGTTATATGAAATAATACACTCATTTTTTTGCAAGGATGAATCTACACTACACTTTGTATGTCTTAAAATAATTTGTTCTTTTAAAACAATTCTCATAACTTTCGTGTGAGAATTGAAAGAAGAAACTTACCAGGTTTTCAAAGGTAGGGATCATCATTTAGGATTCAAAGAACCATTAAATGTTATATATAATTATGAATGTTATGAAAGCTTAATGTTGTTAAATATATGTTTAACAAATAATGTCTTCTTATTTCATGCACATTGGCAGTAGGGATATTATTGATCCTTATAGATATTGCCACATTTTCTCACTTTTAACTCCTACTTTGGATATCAAAATATTTCCATTGTGACAAACACTCTCCAAAATTTTACCTACACTTGGATTTTGGAGCCTACTATGGATCTTGTAATCAATCATTCTGTGGTCACTTCTTGATCAATCGTAGTCATTTGCTTGCACAAGCTCAGTTCACAACAAGCTCATGAGTGCATTATGTTATGAAATCTTGAAAAATCATATCACAATCCATAAAGAGAGTGTCTATGCAATGTTCAACCCATTTCGACAATCAATGCACACGATCATTGACAATATCTCACATTTCACTGCATTTGTACTTCTATTTTGGTGGGTTATTCAAACTGTTGGTTTTGCACACCTTCGCTTTCACAAGTGCCATTTTCATGTTTTCAATTGTCTATTTTTATTACTTTCACTTTAACCAATATCTATTTCATGTTATCTTCACTCTAGCATGTGTCACTTTCACCATCGTTCCCATATTGCAAGTGTCGTTTGCACTTTTCCTGCTCATATAGAAAATGTTGTCGTTTAGCATCTTAAGTGCCACACATTGTATAAAAACTAGTTCTAGTGTGTTTCAAGGGGTAATATTTGAGATAATGATTTTTTATCATCATATAAACATGTATCGCACTCATTTCCAAAGTTCAAGCATTGTCACACAAGTCTCGTCACTGTCGTCGCAAAGTGTATCTTTAGTACCGCACTTAGAGTGAGTTGCTGAAATGTTGTTGCATTGAGGAAAGTATGTTTTTCATATGTTCTAAGTGTCTTGTGTTGTGTTTTCAAGTGATATAAGTGTTTGGTCATGATCAAGTCTTATTCTTCTTCAACTTCATCTCATTAATCCCAAACTTACCCAAAACTAGGAAAACTCCTTGACTGGGCCTCTCAGCCTCATTCACTCATCCTAAACTATGCATTGCGCAGTCTCAGCCCTCAAGAAACAACCTTTCCTCTTGTAAATATGCAATCCCTAGTTTTTTCTCCCACAACTATAGACTTCGCAATCTTAGTGCTCAAGCCCAACCCCTAAGCTCCAGAATTCTGTAATCCTTTCCTCCAGCCACACTACATAGTCTCAAGAATAAAGCCTCAACCTTGATCTCCTGAACTGCGCAACTGTGAAATCACGTTGCTCTCTCCCCCCATAAATTCCCATTGGGAAACTTCAAGCCTCGAGCCTCAATATTAAGGGCTTGAACCACTCAATTGTGCAATCTCTCAACATGTTCTCTTGTTTGAACTGTGCATTAGGAAAATTCTATCTTTAAGCTTGACCTCTTGGGTTCCTCAATTGCCTAGTCTCTCAGCCCTGGCCTTTATAACTGCACACTGCACAATATCGAGCCTCAATTCTCCACCTTAAGCCCTTGAGTCCCTCAATTGTGCAGCCCCTCTATCCATGCCTCCAAAACTATGCATTATGCAATCTTAAGGCTCAAGCCTCCATCCTAAGTCCTTAAGTCCCTCAACTACACAACCATTTAAACCTAGCCATCCTGAACTTTTCATTCCATAGTCTCAAGCCTTAGTGTCAGACCTTTTCCTCTAGAACTACACAATCCATGAGTCAGTCACTCAAACAATTATCAGTTCCAACCTTAACAAGTGACTTCATGAAGCATTTTAGGTTAAGGGTTTATTAAACTGATGTCATCTTATCATGGGTGGATTGTAGTTACAAGTATTTTATTATGTCATAACAGGATGATGTTGAATGATATGGAGAAGGAGACCATTCTATGAGACACCTAGGCAACCGAGGAGATAAGATCATCATCAAGAAAGAACACGAAGAAATACTAGACTATACCAAGAGATGGAAGATCAAGACTGCATGAAGACTCTATACTAACTCACAACCCTTTGGAGGGTGGATATAAAGAACAAAATATATCTCTTACAAATATGAAGTATTGGATACATATCTTATCAAAATAGGTAGCAACGAAGAGTGGCCTTACATTTCCATGTGATCATGTAGTCTATGTCATCAATGTCATGACATGTCATGTCATGTCATGATTCATCATGTGCCACTTTATTTTGTAGATTATGTAAATTATATAATGGAGAAATATAATGTAAAGCATAAGTCCAAGAGTCATTCATGTAATTTGGAAAGTCATGTAGGAAGTCAAAAGGTCATAGAGAAGTCAAACAATCATGAGGGTAGTCCAAGAGTCACAAGGGAGCTGAAGGATCACCCCATTTGTTATATATACACCCTTATTGTACAAGCAAAGGAATTTTTACCTTGGCTTCTCCCATAAAGAATTAGAGAGATAGAGTTTGTACTTTTGGGGAGCAAGTCTTGGCTTCAATACTCCACTATTGAAACTAGTGATGTTTGTTGTATTCATGTATCTTGGGACTTTTACTTAATACTTGAAGCATAATGGCTAGCATGTTTTCATGCATGGATTGTGAATATTTGTAAGACTATTCTGCGAATGTTTATGGTTCATGTTTTCTTTCACCTGTACTAAATTAGTTGAAGTATTTCGATTATTTTAGTGCTTATATAATTGAAAATGCGTTGCAATGGTTGTAACAATCATTGCATCTATGTTAAATATTTTGCTTGGTGTTAGTTGATTATTTTTTCTCTTGTATGTGCCTCTACTAGGGTTGTACTATTACCTATCTCTTATAGGCTCACCTTTCCTCCCTCTATGGTAGAAGAACCTTGATATACCTGCAACCGAACATTCACCTGACACACTTACATGCTTTTTGCAAAGGTACATATGTGCTTCTCTCTCTTGCTGACAGCTAAAGCCAAGGAAAATCTATAAGAATATATGCTAGTCAGGTTCATACTCCATATGGGAATCCCATTCCAAATAATGTGAGGTCTAATTGAGACTTCACATCAGGGAGACCCCCTTGGTTGACGAATTTCCAGCACCCCTCAACAACTGGCGCTATGAGGGAAGATCACAAGTTGTGCACATTGAGTTTATTTTGAATCTCTTATCTTAAATGGATCATCTTGAAATCATACTCCCAAGTTTTTTTTCAAACCTATCGCCTTGTAAAATTTTAATCCCTAATGAGCCTCTTTATCACTTGTCTCAATTGAAGTTTTATGGTGAGGATAGGACATCCATAACCGAGTAGATTTTTAATTTTCTCAAATTTTGTGAATATTACAAAATCAATGATGAATATTTTACTTGTGTGGCTTTCTTCCTCACCCTTGAAGGTCATGTTAGTTTATGGTGTTATACCTTACCATCTTCTTCCATCCATTCTTTCCATCCTTTCCTCAAGGAGCTTTATCAAGCCTTCAGTAGGTATGATTACCGATATTTTTATAAAAGAATCAATCAACTTAGAATGAAGCCTAATGAGCCAATTAAAGATTTCTCTAATTTATTCCTTCACCTTTGTTGTGAATTTCCTGGAGAAGACACAGATTTGGATTTCTTTAAGCACAATTTTGAGTGTTTGGTTCACATATGTTTTCGCGATGAAATTGAGCCACCTAATGTTTCTACTTCCCCAGCTCTTGTAAATCATGAGACACCTCTAATTTTAGAGGAGGAACCCATTATCCCTTTGGCTACTTGTCCTCCTCCTTTTTTTAGATCCAATGCAAGTGCCTCCTTGCAATCATAATAAAGTTGAGAAATTTTCTAATCAAATTCCTTATCCATCTTCTCATTCCCCTTCTTCTTTTCACGATTCAAATCCCATGGAGGAATCCCCATAATGGTTCATGAAGCCTACCGTGAAGACTAATTTCTCCATTTCCCAATATGATATTACTACTCATAATTTGTATATTGAATATGATTTGAATATGTGTCATCCTCTACGATCTCTCTCTCATGATCCCTTTCTCATCAATCTTTCGAATCAATCTGTTCCAAATCTAAGAAATGAACAAGTGCAAGGTAGTCACGTTTCGTAGGTAGAGGAGAAAGAAGGTGAGAGTTATTTCAATATTTATTCTCTTTTCCAGAGTCCTTTGTGTGAAGATGGTGTTGCTCCACCCTTAGATGATAATAAATCTAAGAATCTCAGTGATGAATTGAATAGAAACAATTTTCCTAATCAAGATGTAGTCTTGGGAAACCATCATCCTAATTATTATGAATTCATTATTTAATGGGATGATATATTCCCAAGCACACCAACTAATATTTACATTACTATAGAAGATATTAATTTGACAGAATTAGATATAGAATCTGATCTAGCTGAAGAAAATGTTCTTATCGTAACTTCCTCTTCATCTACTATCCCTTCTTCTCTCTCATTTGCGATGTATATACATGTGATGAAGATACTCCATGCTCTTCAAGTTATTCATCAGATGATTTAAATTCTCAATTGGCACAAGGTGGTGAGGATATCCATCATGAAAGAGAAAACAATCAAATCATCAAGTATCCTTTTCATCCCTCACTATCTCTTGTTTTACATAAAGACAATTCTTCAAATCAACTTACTCGAGAAATTTCCCTGATTCATTCATCTTCGGATTTGTGATCAGAAGAATATTTTGACTTAAGTAATTTGGTTGTTGAAGTTGTAAAATCTGATCAAATTAGTGACAAAGATGGATGTTATTTGGTTAGTAGTGGTCTCATTGAAATCATTGGTAGTAGCTATCCTCACATCGTGCATGATCTATTTCAATATTTAAAATGTGATTTTACAATCCTTGAATGTTCCAGGACTTGTCAGGGAGTTGAGGCACTTCAACTTCCATTGATTATTATGTAAGGATCTTGCGACTCTAGTAAGGTCCCCAAAATAAGTAAGATCGGGTTTCTCTTGTGGAATCTTCCTATTTGCATGGTTTCACTAGATGTGATTTCCTTCTTGAAATATGTTGGGTGTTTTAGATACAGTATTTCGAACGTTCAAGATTTTATTTCTGATCGGATTCATGAATATTCTTCAATTGATTTATTTTCATGCAAATATCCTATATAAAACTCGATTTTGGAATGTGTATCTCTCATAGAATCATGGAACTATGAATTTAATCATTTAAAAATTTACTTTGGTTGGAGCAATCATGTCTACCAATTTCATTTTAGAATAGTCAACTCCTGGTTTTTCTTGCGAACGTTATACGGTTAATTCATTTCTTCATCATACCCAAAATCCTCTTGAGCTCTAGCTAATGCGTGAGCTATTTCATGAAACAAATTCTTCTTCATTCACTATGTCCTGACTAGTCTCATGTGTTTGTTGTGTTGACATTCCTTTTAAATTCTTTTGATGATTAAGATGCTTGTACAGTTTGTCACCAGTTATAGTAAAATGGTCTGTCACATTCGGCATGTGATGAAGTTAGTTTTGTGGTTCAAAGCATTCACAGAGTTGTTCAAATTGATTTATCTTTACTAACTACTAACTAGGAATCTGTTGCTTTAATCATCCCATCTCATTACGACAACTATTATTTAATTTACCATTTTCCCATCAACAAATATGATGATATTTTTCCTACATTATTTGATCCTTATGTTTTAACATCTCATTATTTAGGTACTTGACAATAAATTGAGGCACTTCAGCCTTAACTGATGGTAATGTAATCTCCTCATTATTTTGACAAGTCCTCTTAATATGATAAGATTCATTTCCCCTAGCAAGATTCTCATCTTGAAACTGAGTTTAATTGAAAATTCACCTCTTCAAGGTTTTCAAGGTTCTCAAGAGGACTTTTTCAAATTTTACAATCCAATTTCTAAATGGTTGGAGAAATCCTACTTCGTAAACTCTATCGCAAATAACAAGTTTCGATATTTCCTCATGCTTACTAAGAAGTGCAGTGTGGATGAAAATATGTTCAGAAGAATTTTTTGAGGTTTGTATAATTATGGTTTTCACTAAAAAGGTAAGAACAAAAGCTAGTTAGAAGTAGTGGCTATCACATATCTTATTATTGAGAGGAAATGTATTCAATTTGTTGTGCAAATTATTCAAGCTCTTATCTTTTTTGTTGCACATTATTTTATCTCATTTTTAATCGATCATATCTTTGTGATTGCAGTTTGGGAACAACTACGGTGGCTAAATTGGAAATTTCATTATACATGACCCTGACCTTATAGCTGGTTATGTTAGAAGTAGTTCTAGTTTCATATTAGTTTACCTGCACATTCATCCTACATTCATTTTCTATAGTTTGACTTTTCTTTTCTCATTTTGGTGTTGCATCTATAACAACCCCTCCTCCCAGGTCCACCCAAGCCACCAACCAGTTGGGAAAAAATATTATGAGAGAGGATACTATAAGGGATTCAATCTCCTTTATGACCTTAAGGCAATGGAATCGTCGGAACATCACCCACAATCATCCAACATCATCAACAAAACCCTCAAGGGACAAGTTAGCAACCCAGACAACCTATCCCTAGGTCCCACTACTGTTCTGGATATATGGGGCCATAGTCAATCTCATGCTATGGGCAAGCAAGTGACCAATAACTTGAAGTCACTCTCACAGGCCTACCTACCAGTGAATCTAGACCAAAATTGCTAGTTCTGTGCGAATGACCTCGAGATTTAAGCCACTTTTCTAGCCCATAATTATGGCCTCTGCCTATAACTTTCTACAACCTTCAAAATTCAATAAATACATGACAAAAATGTTGATCAATCAAAATCAACCTCAGGACTAGGCCTGAGCATCCCCAACTAGGACTGACATTTTGTTAAACACTTGGCATCAATGCAACCTACAGGTCTAGGATACAAGACAAATCATAAATGATTGAAACAACTTATGAAACATAACTAGAAGGATCACCTCCTTCTCCATTGAACTACTACATCTTTAATTAGTTCTTGCCTCCATCCATTTAATAGTTTCAACTAAATACATGAAATAACCATGACATGGACCAGCTTATAACCAACATAAAACCATGTAAATATCATAGATAATACATCCATTAGATTGACATATAAATCAGTGAAAATGTAAAAGAACTTAGCTTTTATTAATCATAGGAAAATATGACCAGGTTTGATACTTCCACGTACCACCCGACCATAGACATGGTTGACCCAAACCTCTCTTTCAGCTAGTCACCCCCTTGCCACATTCCAAGAATGAATGTGGGATCTCATAGAACAACCAATCCGAGAAACATCAAAGGAATCTAGAGGTTAAACCACCTCCACCCTCACCAAACTATGATCACAGCAAAATCGGTGCTCCGATCATAACTGAACTGAGTTACTTGGAATGCGATCAAGAATCCATCACTATCCTTGAGGAATTTTCCATCTCCTTGTCTATCATATTTTACTACAATCCAATCCCAGACCACTAGGCCCTAAACGAAGACCTATCTCTCAAGCTTTACTGAAATCCAAACTCGGATCACTAGGCCCTAAACCGAGACATATCCCTCAGTCTTTACAGTGTATCCCGCCAAAACCGGTCAAGGGATTCCTAAGCCTTTTGGGATGGAACTTGAAACCATCTCTGCCCCAGATTCTTAAATCCATCTAGCAAACCAAAGCTATAAAAACATAAATAAATATCCCAACACCATGGCATCTAGAAAAAGGTAAGGCTAGGCTAAAAACCACTTTCATAACCTAGACAAACCATTTTACCAACAATAAGAGAACCCTACACCCACATGCAAATCCATGCATGTCCAAACTAGCTAGGAAATCACACATGCAAAAGCTTACCTACAAGAATTCCTACTGAAGCTGCATGATCCTACTCATCTTCCTTGATCCTTTCTTTCCTTCCTTTCCCTTTGATTTATTTTCCTTCATTTATCCAAAGCTAGAATGATCCAAGAAAAATCTAAGTGACCAAGAGAGTGAGAGAGAGAGAGAGAATAATGAGAGAGCTCCAAACTTGAACTTGACCAAGAGCCTAACACCCACTAAGAAAACTTGCCAATTGATCCTGAGAAGCATTTTTGATTAAGGAGGCCTCTAATTTATTCATTTTCCATTAGTTTAATAAATAAATGTGCTAAAAATGCCTTTTTATCATTTAGTGCCTTTGCCTTAGCCTTTGCCAATTTTCCTTAGCCAAAAACACACATCCAGTAATGCCCACTAGGATATCTTTTCCCAGCAATCATCTTGGAATATGTGTCCCTTGCTCGTGGTATTATTTTTCCTTTATTAACTTTTATTACTTTTCACCAGGGCTGTTATAGAACCCTCCCCCTTGGTGAACGCCATCCTCGGTGTTACACCACACCAAGACCTTAGCAAAACCACTAAAAAATGAACATACTAACCATGGAGCTTTATAACATAACATGTTGTAGTATTTACAATGAAAGGCCTACCCAAAAGAAAACCATCATGACAAAATGACAATATAATAAGCATAGCGCATACTGAAGCTTTATAGCATAACTCATTATAGTATTTACAATGACCACATATATACATATGCACATTTTCTAAACTAGAAAATAAAATGATATGATGCATGTATCAATCAATAAGGGAATCCAGAGGATCACACCTCCACCCTCAAAGTAATACCAAGATTCACCTCCTTCCCAGAAAGTCAACAATCAACTGCCAAAGTCAAACTGCATCCAATGTTCGGCGTTATAATCCTGCACCACTTGTCTCCTCACCGAACATTTATTGACTCATTGTTCTAGGGTGCACTACCAATGTGCATCTGATTCCATCTTGCAATGCTAATGACCAAAACCAACATATCTGCAACCTTCCCTTCTCTGCTACATAGTCCCTCAAGAAATTTGGTCACCACTTTCTATGCAGTCACTCACCTTCCAAGTTCCCAGGAATCCTCTAACTTGGGCAATCCATCCCTTGGCAAGGCTTACTCACATCGAAAGGTAAAAAAACCAAGGCATATACCCGCCTCAAACCATCATACTGGTCATAGCATGTTCATGGAAATCAATTGAAGCTATTGGGTACTAGTGTCCCACAATGGCCCTGCTCCTGAAGTACTCTACCATCATACTTCTACATGTTCCAATTTATTTTTCTTCTACTTCCAATTCTTGCAGTCGATTTAAACCACCCAACCAAGCATGTCCATGCATTCAAATCATACCCCATTGGTAGTTCATCAATAAGGTACACTTGCAACCATGTTTTCTTCTTGTCACAACAAGTCAAACTAACCGTTTGATGAAAGCATCATGTATAAACATATCACTTCTGGTTAGCTCAAAACACAACCATCATAGATCAACATCATAAATCACATCTATCCATCATAAAGGATAATCATAGATCACGTATAATCATCATATACCATAGTCACAAATCACATGCATGATAAAACTGAAATAAAATGTTGATACTTATGCTTTCATCAATCCTTAGCTTCTACCTTTGTCTTTATTCTGCATGACAAAATAAATATGAAAGACAAAGGTGAAAAACCCAGTCAATCAAAATGTTTAAATAACAAAGATGCATCTAGTTCGAGAGTTAGCCGTTATATATATATATATATATTATATATATATATATATAGAAAGAAAAAATAGTTAATTAATTATAATATGCATATATATAATTTAAAAAAAAAAAATTACGAAGAGAGGGTGGGGATCCCACTTCTACTTAACTTCCAACCATCGTCCCTGTTAAGATTAATATTTCACTTTTCAATTTCAATGGATTCTCTAAGCTTCCTATGATGCAAGTGATCAACCCTGGGGATGACACGAGAATCCTAATTGCAAACATGGTGATTGGATTTCACTCCATGTTTAGCTAAAGCTAAGGAATGAGAGTGGTTATGCTTAATATATGTTGTGTGTTCTTGGATTCTCTAGTTAATGGAGTGACCAATTTCCCCAATGTAGGGAATCCCACAAGAACATGGGATGGAGTAAACCCCTTTCACATCTTTAGGGTTTAGAGGGTCTTTGATGAATCTAAGAGAATTTTTAATGGTATTAAGGGGTTTGAAGGTAGTAGAAACTTTGTTCTATTTGAGAATATGAGAAATATTATTGGTGGTCCCATGGATAAAGGGAAGTTGAACAATAGATATTATATCATCATGAGAAGGTTCAATCCTTGATTCTTTACTAGCCCTTAGAAAAGCTTTGCGGCACTTATTTCTTGTTATAGCCATTATTCTCAAAGACTTTTAGAAGATGAGATTTTTCCTCTTCTAAGTGATTCACATTAGAAATTCTTAGAGCACGGTCGCAAGGGTGTTGAGAACCCCAAGATTTCTTACATCATCTGTTGGGTACCACACAACTTTCCCCGAGCTCCATCATCTCTCCCTCTTCCCCAAACTAATTCCTAAGACTCAAAAGATAAAAGGAAATACCAAGAAACAACCAATAAGAAAACCAATAACAGCATGACACAATAATAAAGTGGCATATTTATGCACCAAACAAACAGAAAATCACAAATAAAGCCAGCAATTGCAAAAGCCCAAAAGCATAAGACTAACAATAGATACCATGACTCAATCCCCATGGTTCCCAAGGAAATCTCAACCAGAGCCTTCTTCAAGATTTCATGGTAACTTCTTTGCCATGCAATCTCCTGCATCATACATCCATAAAAATATAACTGTTAGTGCATAAATAAATATAACAATACACCATATACCTTATCTTGTTGTGCCAAGCACGTTGCCTTGTAGTTTAACACATCCACACCTTCTCTCACAGAACTCCAATTCCTTGGCAGATCCACCTGTAACTAGAGGCTAGCTAACATATCTGCCAAGTAAATGTTCATGAATCTAGCACATATCCACATAATCTCATATAATATTAAGGTCAAGAAGCCTTCCTATATGCAAAGCACTCATTCATCTTGAATTAGGGCTTCCAAGGCTAGCCAAAGTAATTCTTGTCCATTTCCTTCCTTTTACCTTTTTACCTAGTTGCAATTGAGGCTTACTATGTACTGTCACCTCACCCAACTGTTAGTTTTAAAGAACATCAAGTGTTACCTTGTAATGGTAGTATATAGCATGCTACCCTGCCATTTCTCACACGTGTTAACCATATGTTCCAACTATCAATAAAATCATATCTATCGATTTGAAATCAACTTTTACAAACAAACATGTCATAATCCATTGTCAACTCATAGTCATTAGACATAATTCTACAACTGTCAGCTACATTCAAGTACATATCAACTATCTCAACACATATGTATTAGTACAATCATCTTAAAACAAAATCATTTGAACATATGCTCATATTATGCAATTCACCAAACATTCAACCAACTTGTAAACATACCATGCTAACTTAATCAATTAGACGACATAATCAAATAATCAAGCACCAAATATATGACATAAGAAAACTCGTACCTTACTGTATCTAAAGGGAGGCTATCTTGTCTGTAAAATCAATCCAAGTTAGCATGATACAAATTCACAAGATATCAACTCAAATATAAATTATTATATCCATAACAGTAACTAACTAACATGTTAACATCATAAGATCATAAGCATTAGTCATTCATGAATAACAATCATATATGTATGATTAGTCTAGATTAGTAGGACACCATATCACAAATATGTCGGCTCAAACCTAAATATTGTAACCATAACCATCTACATAGGTCAAACTAGGTTAACAATGCAATGAACATAACCATCACACATATGACCAATCCAAATTACAATATCATGATCTCAATGAAATAACACTAATCATCAAGTTAATATCATATAATAACAATAAGCTATATATCATTCTCATCAACAACATATAACCTAAACATCAAGTTATCTAACATAAAACAACAATAGAAATGTATACAACCACATGTTACCATCATTCTTGACTATCTGACACATGTGCATATAACTACACTAATCAACTAACATCTATAATGAATGTAACCATAACATCAAAATACATGTGAATAAACTTAATGTATATAAGCCTAATGGTTATAAAAATCTTCGACGTACATACCTGCATGCCAAACATACAATACATGTATGGCAATCTACTCTTACCCCAAAGTCCAATGTTGTAATCACATTACAATGATCTGCACCTCTTGCTCTATCTCAGCCAACACATTAACATTATAACATACCAATATCACCCTGATGACCTAAATTCCATACCATGACTTCACAAGACATGTTTGACCTACTATTCATGCATAACTATAACCAAGACGATACATGCATGGCAACTGCATATAAACATATAAATCATGAGTACAAAACCATATACACATCATTCTAGCTAGAGTCGAGTCATCAATGCATGACCATATCAACTACACAAACCATGACCTCATGCATGACAACAACCATTACTCCATTGTACAAATTCCCAAATGCAACTATCAACATGCATAGGCAATTCCTAATCAATTACACATACGTATGAACACATGTAGTCGAGCATTAGTGATCAATTCTTGTAAAAAACCTACAACACTGATACACATAATCAAACATACCAAGAATGCAACCTAACATACAAGAATGTAATCAATTCGCATATAATCATGTAACCATTCATATACTCTTGATAATACATTCCACAAAATCAACATCAAGTTCCTCATGATAACCTCACTACAACCCCAATCAAGATGATGAAATGCAAAAAGCACATGGAATACAGGTGGAACAGACACACATGAAACTGACATGCATGCATGACCAACACATTCACCCAAGGAGAGAGAAACCATGCTTTGATACCAATCTATAACACCCCCTCCTCCTAGTTCCACCCAAGCAACCAACCAGCTGGGAAAGCATGTGATGAGAGAGGTTATTATAAGGGTTTCAATCTCCTTTCTGACCTTAAGGAGATGGAATCGATGGAACATCACACACAATCATCCAACATCATCAACATAACCCTTAGGAGACAAGTCAACCACACAGAGAGTCTGTTCCTGGGTCCCACTGTTTTTCTAGATCTCTGATGCCATATTCTCTCTCATTCTATGGGCAAGGGATTGACCAACAACCTAAAGTAGCTTTCATAGGCCTGCCTTCCAGTGACAGTGGACCAAAATTTCCAGTTCTATGCCAATGACCCTTGGATTTAAGCCACTTTTCTAGATCATAATCCTAGCCTCTTCCCCGAACTTTCTACAACCTTTAGAATTCATTAAATACATGATAACAATGTTGATAAATCAAAATCAACCTCAAGACTAGGCCTGAGCATCCCCAACCAGTATTGAGATTCTATCAAAAACTTGTCATCAAGGCAATGTACAGGTCCAAGACATGAGACAAAGGATAAATGACTGAAACAACTTATGAAACATAACCAGAAGGATCACCTCCTTCTCCATTGAACCACTACATCATTAATTAGGTCTTTCATCCATCCAATTAACAGTTACAAGTTAATACATGAAATAACCATGACATGAATTAGTCATTTAAACATTATTATAACCAACATAAAACCATGTAAATATCACAAATAATACAGCCATTAGATCCACATATAAATCAATGTAAAAGTAATACAACTTATATTTTATTAATCATAGGCAAATCTGACCAGGTTTAAGACTTCCACATACCACTTGACTATAGATATGGTTGAACCAAATCTCTCTTTCAGTCAATGAACACTATGCCATATTCCAAGAATGAATGTGGGATCTCATAGAGAAACCAATCCAAGAGAATCCAAGGGATTCAAGAGTTTAAACCACCTCCACCCTCACCAAACCATGATCATGCCAAAACCAATGCTCTAATCACAACCAAATCGAACTTGGAATGCAATCTGAAATCCATCACTATCCTTGATGAATTTTTTCCCCTTATCTCTTAGGCTTTACTGCAATCCAATCCTGGATCACTACGTCCTAAACTAAGACCATTATCGCAGGCTTTACCACAATCAAAATCCATATCACTAGGCCTTAAACTGAGAAACATCCCTTAGGATTTACAATGTATCCCACCAAACCGGTCAAGGGATTCCTAGACCTTTGGGAATGGAACTTGAGACCACCTCCGCCTCAGATTCCAAAATCCATCCAGCAAACCAAAGCTCACAAATGGAATTAAGCATCATAACACCATGGCATCCAGAAAAAGGCAAGGATAGGTTGAAATTCATTGTCATAGCATGGGAAAATCATGCCATCGACTTCAATAGAACCATACACCCACATGCAAATCCATGCATGTCGAAACCAGCTAGAAAATCACACATGAAAAATGTTACCTGCAAGTATTCCTATTGAAGCTTCCTAATCGTTCTCTTCTTCCTTGATCCTTTCTTTCCTTCCTTTCCCTTTGCCTTGTTTTCCTTTCTTGATCCAAAGCTAGAGTGCTCCAAGAAAACTCTAAGTGACCAAGAGAGTGGGAGAGAGAGAGAGAGATAATAATTACATAGCAACAAACTTGAACTTGACCAAGAGCCTAAGGCCACTACGAAAACTTCCCAACTAATTCTCAAAAGCCTTTTTTATTAAAGAGGCCTCTACTTTCTTCATTTTCCATTATTTTTATAAATAAATGTACCAAAAATGTCTTTCTGCATTTTATGCCTTTTTCTTAGCCTTTACCAATTTTCCTTAGACAAAAACACACATCGACTGATGCCCACTAGGATATACATGCCCAACATTTAGCTTGGAATACGTGTCCCTTACCCATGCTCTTATTTTTCCTTTAATAACTTTTATGACATGAACTTTTCACTAGGGTTGTTAGAACATCATCTTTTTGGTTAGCCTGCCTTCATTTTGTCCTCCGATTTTTGATTCCTTGTTGTTTTTTTTCTTTTTTGTTTAATGAGACTTTGAATGAAGGGTGTCCTATTTGGGCTCGAAAGATGGTGTTGAAAAATAGAAAAGAATTTTTTTTCTTTTTTGTTTAATGAGACTTTGAATGAAGGGTGTCCTATTTGGGCTCGAAAGATGGTGTGGAAAATTAGAAAAGAACTTTGTGACACTACAACATTTGGCTAACTCTTTGTCCTTCTTCCATGTCTTGGTTACATTGTTTGGTCAATGATGTTCTGAAGGAAAATATGATCCTTGAATAAATAATTCCTTCTATCAAACCATGATCTCCATGTCTATTATGGAAACCTCATGCCTACACTCAGGTCTTTATGTTCTAGTGTTTCAATTTGATCTAATCAAGTAGAAAAGGACAAGGGGAAAAACTAAACAATCAAACTAGTATCAGAGGTCTTATATATGCTTCTGTAAAGGGATAAATTATTTTTCTCTCAATAAGTTAGGATCCCTCTTCCACCCATGAAATGAATAAGTGTCAATGCACAGTCATGTATAAAATAGATAAATAAAGGTGAAAGAAGAGAAATGATTCCTGCACAAAGAGGTGAAGCGAGCAACTTTGTCGGGGTATTGTCTAGGCCTGATCATAGTAGAGAAATGTTTGTGTCCCTGAAGTGACTCTGTCGGGGCACTGTCCAAGCCTGTTGGCAGCGAAGCAACACCAGATGAAAAACTCTACTTTGAAAATCTAAACTCACGAACTTCATTACCCTTTCTTGATTTGAAACATTGTGTTATCGTTGATCTTGTGATTTTTTTAACTGAGTAAAGGAATGAAGGGGGGTATATTTATGCATAGGGTAAGTGGGGAAACCATGGTAATCTGAATGATGAATCAATAATATCTAAAGAACTAGACCCTGCACGAAAGAATTAACCAAGGTAGGGAAGTTGGAGTTCTACCTGTGCGTTGCTAAGTGTTATCACTGTGATAAACATCCTCTAAATTTTTACCTACACTTTAGTTCTTTAGCCTACTTTGGATCTTGTGATTAGTCATTTCATGGTCACTTCTTGAACAGACGAAGTCACTTACTCGCACATTCTTACTTCACAACAAGTACATGAACGCATTATTTTATATAAGATTGAACAAGCATAACATAGCTCATCAAGAAAATACCTATGTGATTTTCAGCCCATGTCAACAGTTAGTGCGCACTATCATTGACTGTTCCTCACTTTTGGCGGTGTTTGTAGTTCTATTTCGGTGAGTTTTTCAAACTGTCGCTTTTGCACACTTTCGCTTTTGCAAGTGTTGGTTTCATATTTTTGAATGTTTCTTTTTCCTTATTTCACTTTAATTAGCATCACTTCCATGTTATCTTTTCTCTAGCATGTGCCTATTTCACCATAGTTTCCATATTACAAGCGTCCTTCACACTTTTCCTGATCATATAGAAAATGTCATCTTTTAGCATGTTGAGTGTCACACATTGTATAAAATATAGTTCTTGTGTGTTTCAAGTGGTAATATTTATGATAATGAGTTTTTGTCATCATGTAAACATGCGTCATAACCATTTCCAAATTTTCAAGAACTGTCGCGAAAGTGACATCATTGTCATCTCAAATTGTATCATTAGTGTCGCACTTGGAGTGAGTTGTTGTGTTGGGAACGGGATCCCCCAAGGACAATTTTGGGGCTAAAAGCCCATGCTTTGGGTCATTTTTTTAATAAAATTGTAAAGTCTCTGCATTTTTTGGTCATGGAGCATGAAGGTGTCATGGTCGTAAAGGGTTGTCAACCATTATTTTATAAAGTTTAAAGTCGGTTGTAAAGATCTACCCATGGTCCCAAACCATGGGATTGTATAAAAAGAGTTAAGTACGTAAGCTCTAAGGGGTAATAAGTTTTTGAAAGTGGAAGACAAGGCTGGAGTCTTGATAGAGAATTCTAAGTTTCTGGTCTTAGTGTAGGTAGAGGCTCTACAGATGAGTGCACAAAGGCTTAGGGTCGAAGTCCGCAGCTAAGTGAGCGGACCCCTGCAGCTGTGTGCGCAGGGTGGATAGAGTTTGTAATAGTCTAAAGATATTACTAAAGAGAAGTTTTCTACAAATTATTTGTCTCTATTTCTTGTTAATGCATGTGGTTATATTGCATTTTGGGTTTAATATACAAATGTTCATGTGATGTGCGAATGTATGTGATTGTATTAGTTAATCGAACGCAAGTAAGAATATCTGTTTACGCGGTGCTAACTGTGATTGTTTAGTAAGATAAATAAACACTTAAGATAAGTTGAGAACTTGTACAATACATTGTCATAGCAACATGAAAGTACCTAGACCACTGATTAGGGCTACGCGAAGTTCAATCGTACTCCTTCGCGGGGGTATTGAAGGGCAGAATAAAGGGCTAGACTGACAGAGCCCTAGGACTTAATGACCTGTGTGAAAGTGGGAACAGAAGGTATAAATCAACATCACGACCATCTCAAGGTGCGAAAACTTGGTTCTAACATCCCACCATACTACTTCAGGTGAAACTTCGATCTGTGCTCCATCGGTTGATGTCGAAAAGGCCAGTAGTGTGGGGATTTTCTTGGCTAACTAACAATGAACCTGGGTCAGGCTCCACACAACCAACAAAATGGTTTCATTATCATAATAGTAATCTGCATAAGAGATGTGTAATGTTGTATCATTGGAATCTAACTAAGAAAGAGATCAAAGACTGGTTGGATAGAAACATCCACAAATTCTTAGCATAGGAGAATAGAAATTTATGACTGACAAAGGAATAGTGGTTGGACAGGTACTTATATATAGAAATTCACAAGATATTTTTTTGTTCCTTTCTGGTTGAGTTATATGAGTGGATCACGAAGCTAGCTAACAGCTAAGGAAGGTGGAGACTTGATAGTCCTATTGTCTAGACCCCGGAGTTAGTGCAGAGACTAGAAGCCTCTGAGGATAAAATCCCCCACAATGTCGATCATTAGCTCAATCGCATTATAGGAGGACTTGTGACTGAATTTGTTGTCGATACATTAGTTAGCTACAATGAGGCGGAGCGAAACTTTTTCAAAGGTCCACGAGGTAATTAATTGAAGTCTTTGAATACTTGGATTAATATTTTATTGTGCAAAAAATAGGTTATGCAACTACCTTGATGTTCAGAGCTACGCAAAGTCAAAAGACTTATAGAAACGAAGGAAGAAAGGGTCTTCAGTATAGCCCACTAATTTCACCTCCATTAGGTGACGAAGAGGGAGTAGTGCAAGCTTCTCCATGAAGTGAAATTCAGTTAATAAGATAGGGGTTCCCACGACTGCCACCTCCACCCACACCACCTCCAACTTCACCACCATCACCTACGACTTCACCCATACCACCACCACATCCGTCGCAGTTTAGCATGGCAAATTCAGTGAAGTTGCCTTTGTTTAAAGGCTTGGGAAATGAGGACCCAAACCAGTTTTAGTTTGTTGTGAAAGCTGTGTGGGAAGCTCAGGGCATTACAGATGATCACATGAAGAAGGCAACATTGGTTAGTTCTTTGCAGGATCATGTGCTAACCTGGTACATCAAGTACTCTAATGATAACCCAAATGCTAGAGTGGCAGACATTCAAACCACGCTGAATAAAGAGTTCAGTAGGCCTAAATCTAAGGCACAGTTGACTGTGGGGTTCAAGGAAATCGCGAAGAAACTAGGAGAGATTCCCCGGGAATTGCATCAGAGGTTGAAATGTAAAATCCATGAAGCTAATATGAATTTAACAGATGGACAGCACCACGAGTGGTTCGTGGCTTCACTCCTACCACACCTAAGAGTTACACTGTCATAATAGAAGATAATGACTTATGCAAAGGCCTTGGAGATTGAAATGAAACTGCATGAAACACCGATGCAAGATCTAAATCTAGGGATTCAACAGATCCATGTGCAGTTGCAAAATCATTGCCTTGAATTGCAAAGTTTGAAGTAGGACAGAACCGTTTGATCAAAGGTGCGCGAAGAGGTATGGTGCCTAAAATGTAAAGGTCAGGGGCATGATAAAGACCATTACCTGGTCGTTGCAAACTATATTGTAGCAGGAGGATCAAAGTCTCACTCGAAGCAATATGAGGGGATGCTGCAACGAAGTTTCTACACCCTGAGATGGTCGTGATGTTAGTTTATACCTTTTGTTCCTGCTTTCGCATGGGTCATTAAGTCCTAGGGCTCTATCAGTCTAGCCCTTTATTTCACCCATCAACACCCCCGCGAAAGAGTATGATTGACCTTCGTGTAGCGCTAACCTACACTTTAGATGCCTTTGAGGCTAGAAGCTCAAGCAGAACCAAGTGTGGGCCCTACGTTGTGGTGCGATATATGTCAAGTAGTAGGAAAACATACAACATATAACTGTCATTTACTACAGAAGTTTGTACAAACACCACAAAAATTGTTGTACAACTTCTACAGGTTGGTAGGGCATGATGAGTGCAACTACAAAAGTTATGAATTGATGATGGACAGGACTCCCGCCTATAGGGTTCAGGCCGAAACGCGGTCCCCTGACCAGTTCGTAGGGATGGTGCGAATAGGATTTCAGGGGCGTAGACGAGGTCAAGGCAGAGGACCTGGCAGAGGTTGGGAATAGCTAATCTTCTATAACTGTGGAGGACTAGGACACTATGCCTGTGATTGCACTAACCCAACGCATCTATCATGCAAATATTACACTCTGTTTGATCATGAAACAGAGGACTGTCCTATCCTAATAGTGAGGATATCTGACAAAGGGGTGCTACCACCTTAGTCGACTCAAAACCTACAGATGATGAGGTTTGAGCCTTGCGAAGAGGATCTGAATGTGAATATAGTGCTCCGAAGTGGAATTGCAATAGGGGATGATAAGGGAAAATAGCCCGAAGACAGTGCATGGGTTTGCAAAGCTCTGATGAAGGAGGTTGAATTTGATTTGGAGCGTGCACATGAAATGTTCATCGAAGCAAAGAAGGGCTTTGCTGAGGCCTCCACCTCAGGGTGAAAGGATAAGCCGGATTAGGATATGGACCCTTCTATGCTTACGACCTTTCTATAAACCTGCATGAAGTTGTTGTGTGATAGAAAGGCTATGGAGGGATTATAGGAGCTTATAAATAGATGTGCCGGAGACACTCCGGGTGAACCGCACATGGTACAAAAGATCGATAAGAATAAAAAAAGGATAGGATGAGAGATGAGACTGGACGCACAGATAGGAGAATATGAAATGGATCAGGTTATTTTGGATCTAGGGTTAGACTCGAATGTTCTACCAAAAAAGAATTGGGAGCAGATGGGAAGACTCGTGCTGCAGTGGTCTCTAATTTAGTTAAGGAAGGAAAATTAGCAAAAGTTCATCCCCATGGGATAGCTGCAAGCAGTGACTATAGATATTGAAGGTGTGAGTGTGTTGGTTGACTTTGAAGTAATAGAAATTGTGGATGACAACAACCCCTACCCTGCGCTTCGTGGCATTGAATGGGCTACTGATATGAACAGGGTATTCAACCTAAAGAAGGGAAAGATGATATTTGGAAAGAAATCGTTCCGCGTAATAGTACCCCTAGATCCTGCTAAAGGGTCACGCTATACCGAACTAGTTCGTGATTACAAGAGCAATGACGACTTGGAATGTATATATAAGATAACAGCGTGAGACCAATATTGGGTGAATCTGACAGCGGATGGATGAATTACATGGGATCGCGAGAGTTCCTATACCTCAGACTCTAACGAAGAATTAGAGTGCTGGCAAAATTGGTTGCATGAAGTAACCACACTGAGTTGTAACATGATGACCCAGTTGCTACGCTGTGTGTCATCAGAAGTAAGAAATCTACCCGCTTATGATGGCCTAAATGATGTATATGTATTTTTGGATGCATTCAAGAGGGAAGTACCAGAGAGGCAGCGCTTCCGGGCCTTGGATTGGGCACTGTACGCTACACCCGCAAGGTGGTGGGGTATGCACAAAGGTAGCTTTGATGATTGGTGTGAGGAGAGGAGAATGATGTGAATATGCTTTGGGAAGCCAAAGGTGAGAATAACAGACAAATATGATGGGAAGTATGATCTGCGTGCACACTTGACCAAATGGGCTCAGGCTTATGGAGAAAAGCACCAACTGGAATGGATGCACTTATTTTGTCATACCTTGGATGTCATCACAATGAACTGGTACTTGGAAACAGAGCTCCACCATGGTATAGGTGAGTGGGATATTTTGTGCGAAGGATTCATAATGACATTCAGCTTTGAGGACGGGTTTGATTGTATGGACGAAGCACTACAAGAAGTGAAAGAAACAATCTTTAGGATACCACAACATCCTTTGGATCTGATTCAACCTGATTGGAGTACTCAGCTGAGCCACTCGTTGGAATGCTATAACGTGACCACCGAAGAAGAAGATGAGGATCGGTGAAAGATTAACATCCATGAAACAAAGGATCACTGCAAGGCTGAGGGACCATAGATTAAGAATCCTGATATAACCATGCCACTAAAAATGAAATAGCTAAATATTGGTATAGAGGCAGACCCCAAATTCACAAAGATTGGAGACTACTGGGATGACACGACGGTGGATAAGGTTGCTGAATTTCTTCACGAATACCAAGATTTGTTCCCCACCAAGTTTACGGAGCTAAAAGGGATAATATGAGACCTGGGCATTATGAATATCACATTAAAACCTGATGTGAAACCGGTTAAAAAAAGACCTTATCGTCTCAATGCAAAGTATAAGGAGAAGGTCCACTTAGAGCTAGACAAGATGCTCACAGCAGGCATCATTGAGCCTGTAGAAGAATGTGATTTACTAAGCCCCATGGTGGTACAAGTAAAGAAACAAAAGGATGAAATAAGAATATGTGTAGATCTCAGTAAGTTGAATGATGCTTGCATACATGATCCTTTCCCGAATTCGTTCATTGATGAGGTATTGGATAATGTAGGTGGCCATGGAGCGTACTCCTTCACTTATGGGTTCTTTGGGCACCATCAAATCAAAATCGCACTAGAGGATAGAAGCAAGATGACCTTCGCGACTGAGTGGGGATGTTTTCAGTACACCACATAGTGTCCTGGTCCTCTACAGTTATAGAAGATTAGTTGTCCACGACCTCTGCTAGGTCCTCCTCTACCTTAGCCCCGTCCGTGCCCCTGAAAGCCTATTTGCACCATCCCTATGCACTAGTCAAGGGGGCGTGTTTCTACCTGAACCCTATAGGAAAGAGTCATGTCCATCATCAATTCATAACTTCTGTAGTTGTGCTCATCATTCCCTGCCGACTTGCAGAAGTTGCAGAACAGTTGTTGCAGTGTTTGTACAAACTTCTGTAGCAAATGACAGTTATTCATCGTATGCTTTCCTGCTACTTGACATATAGCGAACCACAATGCACGCCCTATGCTTGGTCCTTCTTGAGCTTCCAGCCTCAAAGGCATCCCGATATCTTGGTCCTACTTGAGCTTCCGGCCTCAAAAGCAACAACCACTAGTATTGGGGGCCATCCAGACAAGTCTGCAGGAGCTGTAGATCCGTGCATCACACGCTGGCATGATGTCCACCAACCTTATTATCGACACTTTAGAAGCTGCCGAGATGTTCCGCGTGAAGATCTCCGACATGATAGTGTTTCCTGATGGAGCATTGACCACGAAGAATGAAGCTAATAGGCCGACTGTCAGCACCATCAAGGGAGTAGGGTTGAATCTGGTAGCGCTGCCTAGTGAGGCGCTCTACCTATTGTAGGATGGAGTAATCGTGGAGCTAAGGGCCCGTGAACATTGTGCCCTACAGGTAATCGGCAAAGAAAGGATTAATAATGAGAATATTGCCCTACAATGCGACTCTACCATCACTATCATGACCAAGGTAACCGATCGGAACAAATGTATAATTCAAGTCGTGGAGGAGGCATACCGAATGGTCCTAGAGTTGGCCATTCCTAAGGAAGAACAGATCAAGATGCATGTCTGTAAGCTGGCTACAGTGGTGCACGACACTCACACAGAGATGGCTCAGGTTCAGCTGGAGTTGAACCTACAAATTACTAAATTACAATTGAAGGCCCAGCCTTCAACTCTGCCAAAAGTAAAGGATCAGCGTGCAAACATTGTCACAGAAGCAATAGTGGCGTTGACAGTGCAGGAGTAGGCTACACACAAATTTTTGAACAGTTGTTTAAAGTCCTTAAAAGCTTACAGGAGAACACTAATGTACAGTGGTTGGAGACAGAAGCACGTGAACTGCAGTAGTGCTCTGGAAAGGTAAAAGGCATAGCACGAACCAACGCACTCACACAGAGACTAGCAAAGCTGCATGAAGCCAAGTAGTTGAAAGAATAGGTAGATGCAGCGTAGCACAAGGAGGCAGTGTTGAAGGCATGATAGAAGCCCTAGTTGGATGAGGCTTATGCAGTTATAGCCTCTATTGAAGGAAATATTGCGACTATGCAATCAAGTTAGCAAAAGCTTTAGGTCAATAGCTCAAAAGTAGTGATCGAGTAGATGGTTGAAGAAGCGAAGAAAATGGTTGCACAGTGTACTGCCGATGTTGCAGTCATACGGGTTGAGGTGGGAGGTCTTTATGCTAAAATCTCCATGCTCGCAGAGTGACTTAAGGGAAAATCACGATGTTTATGTTGGGGGCCTGTTGGGAACAAGACCCCGAAGGATAGTTTTGGGGCTAAAAGTCCATGTTTTGGGTCAATTTTGTAATAAATTGTAAAGTCTCCACATTTTGTGGTCGCGAAGCCCGAAGGTGTCATGAGTCCTGAAGGGTTGTCCACCCTTATTTTGTAAAGTGTAAATTCAGTTGTAAAGATCCACCCATGGTCTGTGGAACATGGGATTATATAAAAAGAGATAAGTAAGTAAGCTCTAAAGGGTAATAAGTTTTTGAAAGTGGAAGACAAGGCTGGAGCCTTGGTAGAGAAGTCTAAGTTTCAGGTCTTAGCATAGGTAGAGGCTCTGGAACTAAGTACGCAGACGCTCTGGAGCTAAGTACGCAGAAGCCTAGGATGAAAGTCTACAACTGAGTGCGTGGACCCCTACAGTTTTGTGCACAGGGCGAATAGATTGTAATATTCTGAAGATATCAATAAAGAGAAGTTTTCTACAAATTCTATGTATCTATTTCTTCTTAAGGCATCTGTTTATATTGCATTTTGGGTTTAATATACAAATGCTCAAGTGATGTGTGAATGTATGTGACTGTATTAGTTAATCAAACGTAAGTAAGAATATTTGTTTACACAGTGCTAACTATGATTGTTTAGTAAGATAAATAAACACTTAAGATAACTTGGGAACTTGTACAATACACTGTCATATCAGTGTGAAAGTACCTAGACTGCAGGTTTGGGCTACGTGAATGTCAATTGTACTCTTTCACAGGGTAATGAAGGGAGTAATAAAGGGCTAGACTAGCAGAGCCCTAGGACTTAACAACCTATGCGAAAGCAGGAACAAAAGGTATAAACTGACATCACGACCATCTCCGGGTGCAGAAACGTGGTTCCAGCATCCCCCCATACTGCTTCGAGTGAGACTTTAGTCCATGCTCCACAGGTTGATGCTGAAAGGACTGGTAGTGTAGGGATTTTTTTGGCTAACTAACGATAAACCTAGGTCACACCCCACATAGCCAACATGTTGCAATGTTGTCATATTGAGGAAGGTATGTTGTTCATCTATTTTGAGTGTCATGTGTTGTGTTATCAAGTGATCTAAGTGTGTGATTATGCTCATGTCTTGTTCTTGTTCAAATTCATCTCACTAATCCCACAATTAGTCAAAATTAGGAAAACTTCCTGACCGGACCTCTCAACCTCATTCAACCCTCCTAGACTGCGCATTTACTGACAGAGCCCTACAAATTAACAACCTGCGTGAAAGCAGGAACAGAAGGTATAAACTGACATCACGACCATCTCGAGGTGCAGAAACTTGGTTCCAACATCCCCCCATACTGCTTTGGGTGAGACTTCAGTCCACTCTCCATGAGTTGATGCCGAAAGGGCCAGTAGTGTGGGGATTTGTTTGGCTATCTAACGATGAACCTGGGTCACACCCCACACAGCTAACATGTTGCAATGTTGTCGTGTTGAGGAAAGTATGTTGTTCATCAATTATGAGTGTCATGTGTTGTGTTATCAAGTTATCTAAGTGTGTGATCATACTCAAGTCTTGTTCTTGTTCAAATTCATCTCATTAATCCCACAATTAGTCAAAATTGGGAAAACTTCCTGACCAAACCTCTCAACCTCATTCAACCCTCCTAGACTTCGCATTTACATAGTCTCAATCCTCAAGAAAAAATCTTTCCTCTTTGAATAACGCAATGCATAGTTTCTGCCTATCATAACTGTGAATTGTGGAATCTCATTGCTTAAGCCCAACCCCTGAGCTCCAAAATTATGCATTCCTTGCCTCTAGCCAACCTTCTTTGTGCACTGCATTGTCTCAAGCATGAAGCCTCAACCTTGACCTCTTGAACTTCATAATCAATTTGCCTCTCTCCCTCTAGAACTGCGCATTGGTCAACTTTGATTCTCAAGCCTGAAGCTTGAGGCCTTGAACCCCTCAACTGCTTAATCTTCTAGCTTGTTCTCTTGTTTGAACTGCACGTTGGGAAACTTCAAGCCTTAATATTGATCTCTTGGGTTCCTTAACTGTGTAGTCACTCAACCTAGGCCTTCAGAACTATGCACTATGTTGTCTCAAGCCTCAAGCCTCCAACTTGATCCCCTGAGTCCCTCAATTGCACTGTCCTTCCACCCAAGAATCTAGAACTACACATCGCGCAGTCTCAAGGCTCATGTATCTAGTGTGAGTCCTTGAGTCCCTCAACTAGGAAGCCATTTAACCCTGGGCATCCTAAACTATAAATTTCACAGTCTCAAGCACTAGTCCCAGACCTTGTCCTCTAGAAATATGTAATCCATGAGTTAGTCACTCAAATAGTCACCAGTTCCAACCTTAACAAGTGATTTCATGAAGCATCTTAGGCCAACAGTTTATCGAACTCATGTTGTCTTATCATGGGTGGATTGCATTCGTAGGTATTCTATTATGTCATGGCAGGATGATGATGAAGGACATGGAGAAGGAGAGAATTCTAGAAGAAACCTATGGAGCTGAGGAGATAAGATGATCATTAGACGAGAAGATGAAGGAACACTGGATTATAACAGAAGATGGAAGATTAAGAATGCATGAAGAGTTCATACTAATTCACAACCCTATAGAGGGTGGATATAAAGAAAAAAACATATCTCTTACAAAGACGAAGTATTGGTGGTAGTGAAAAGTGGTCTGACATTGCCATGTCATCATGCAATTTATGTCATTAGTTTCATGTCATGTCATGTCATGAGTCATCATGTGCACTTCGTTTTGTGGATTATGTAAATTTTATAATGTAGAAATATAATGTAAAATGGAAGTCCAATATTCATTCATGTAATGTGAAAATTCATGTAGGAAGTGAAAAGGTCATAGATAAGTTGAACATTCATTAGGGTACTTGAAGAGTCACAAGGTAGTTGAAGGGTTGCCCCATTTGTTATATATACATCCTCATTGTACAAACAAAGGAATTCTCACCTCAGATTATCCCATAAGGAATCAAACAAATAGAGTCAACACTTTTGGGGAGAAATTCATCGCTCCTCCACTATTAGAGCTAGTGATGTTTGTCGTATTCATGTATCTGGGGACTTTTATTTAACACTTGAAGCCTGATGCACAACATGTTTTCATGCATGGATTGTGAATATTTGTAACACTATTATGTGAATGTTTATGATTCATGTTTTCTTTCACCTATATTAAAGTAGTTGAACTATTTCAGGTATTTCAGTGCTTATCTAATTGAAAATGTTTTGTAATGGTTGTAACAATTGTTGCATCTATGAAGACTATTTTGCTTGATGTTAAGTGATTCTATTTTCGCTTGTGTGTGCCTCTACTAGGGTCATGATACTATTACCTCTCACTTAGAGGCTCACATTTCCTCCCTTTGTGGTAAAAGAACGTTGATACACCTATAACTGAACATTCACCAGGTACACTTACTTTCCTTTCACAAAGGAACATGTAGCCTTCTCTCTCTTGTTGATAGCTAAAGCCATGGAAAATCTATAAGAATATATGGCAATCGGGTTGATACTCTGGATGAGGCTCCTATTCCAAATGATATCAGGTATAATTGGGACTTCACATCTGGGATACCCCCTTGGTTGATGGATTTCCAACACCCATCAACACAAACATTAATCAAACTATTTTTTATAGGTTTTGGAGAACCTCTTTGATAACGATTTTTGCTAATCCTCTTGTAAATAAATTGCCATGAATTGTAATTCATGTAAATAATATATGGAAATTATTTTCCAATCGTTTCCTTTGGTTAAATCGCATCCTTAATTTTTGTTGGTTATCTTAAAACAATACAATTGAAAGGTGGTTGATAATTTTCATGAATTCAAGTGGCTTCAAAAAATTCCAATAAACCATGATTTCAAGTGGTTTTCAATAATTTGTATGGTTTCAAGTGGTTTTCCTTAGTTCTTTTTACATCTCATTTTTTTAAGTACATCGTACTACTTTCAATTCTTATTTTATCTTAGTTTTATTGTTTCATTCTCCATATTTTTTGTTTTTAGTCATATTTCTTAATGCATATAATATGGAGCAAGTAAAATCACAAGCGAGACAATTTGAATTATCTGTATTTGCATGAACTTCTTGTTCTCTCAAATTTTGACGTCTTTTTCTCATCCTTTCTCTAGAGCTCTCTCGTATTTCCTCTGTTGATGGAAATTTCTTTCCTTTTCTAGATCTAAATCTCCAATTTCCCATGTTTGTTGTGAATCTTTTTGTAATTTCCACACTTTGATATTTCTCTATGAAAGAACGTTTGTTGTTTTTTTGCACAATTTAATTTAGAAACTAAACTATTTTTTGACAGCAAAGGCTCGATCGAGCCTTTGAGCCATATGATTCACCATTAATACCATTAATAAAACATTGTAAGGGTGCTGACATGTTAGCTTTTTAATGGCTCAATCGAGCCTTTGAGCTCGATTGAGCCACTAGTTAACCATGTATATCACTCGATCGAGGGTTACTTTAATGCTCAATCAAGAAATTTTGATTTTTAATCCAAGCACTTGATTGAGTGTTTAAAGTGCTTGATTGAGCTCTTGAAGTCCTAACAATTACAGTTTCAACACCTCTTATGCAAATTTCTCTGCAACCCCATTTTGTACCCTATCGAAATTAAGGTAGAAATTGTCCTTGACTAAAGGATTTGAACCCATTAAATTTGTGAAAGAATCCTCTATCCAATGGAATATTAATTTGACACTTTCAAATTCATATGATATTTTTCATCTAATTTCTTTTAAAAATAACACTTGAAATTTTTTCGGACAATTTCAAAGGGGTTAAATAAAAAATCAATAACATAAAATATACACAACAAAAAAAAATCAAAAAATACCACTACCTTCATTTACGAGTCCTCTTCAAATTGGTACTCTTGGTTTTTCAATTTATTTAAAGACTTGAAAAAAATATTACAAGAACACATGTGTCTCCAAAATGCAATTGAAATATTACTTCGTCAACCTTGAAAAATAATAAAAAATATAATTTTTACATTAAAAAAAATTTAATATGAAAAACTTATTTCTCTCCATTCATATCATACTCATATATATAATTTTAAAAATTACACATTTTAGACTAAGTTATGCTACGTGAACACACACATGCCTCTTAAGTTTTGCGAAAATTTTCAAAGACATATATTACAATTAATGGAAAATTGAGAGAGTATATGACACTAAATTTTTTTGCAAAATCTATCATTAGGACAACAACATAATTCTCCACATATTTCACTTTTACTTTGGCTAAAAATTCATAATTTGTATATGAAATTTGAGGGTGCAATTCAATAAAAGAGAAAAAATTTTAAATTTCATTGCCACATTTGGCCCAAAAGTGTAACCCATATTCATACTTTCATCCATCACCCAGATACCAGACAACATGTGTTGATGAGCTTTCCCTAGGTTGGAAATTTCTATTTCCCATACCTTACACCCTAGCCGCATGCATGCCAACTTATGAATGCAGTTGAAAGGCTCCAACCACATGCACAAGCCTTCCTCTACGCAATCGCAATCACTTAGTTCAGAGAGTTCCAATAGGAACTTAGATTTGGATTTTCAGAGCTAGCTACAAACCATCTACCTAGAATAACCTAGAACTCTCAAGAACTTAGTCTAAAATGATAATAAGTTTACATGATAAGTACCAAGCTTAAATCTTGCTTAGAAATTACCAAACACATGATAAATGTTTCATCAAACACATGGTAAACATAGTAACTATAGGTCATGAATGCATATTTCTTCAACCTTAACATCAACAAAGAATCATCAAGAAGGCTCAATTCCCTCTCCAATTAGCTGCAACAACACTTGTTAGTCCTTACATTCATAAAACCATTCAATAAATTATCATATCGTGAACAAGATCCATAACAAGAGCACCTCATTTAACCATGCCTGTAACCAAAATTTAACCAAAAAAATTCCATGACAAACAAGTCATAAAATCATCACAATAATTAACACATGTGCTCATTGATCACAATAAGAAACTAACTCATATTAACATATGCAAATACCAACCAAGTTAGAGACTTCCATGTACTACCCGACAATACATTGGGCTGAACCAAGTCTCTCTTTTATCCAGTCACCCCTATGCCATATTCTAAGCACAAATGTGAGATCTCATAGGATAAATCAAAATAAAACCAACTATGGCTTCCAGAGGCAAAACTACCTCAATCCTCAACCACAGTAATTTCACCTAAACCGGTCCAGAAATCCATAACACCAAACAAGCTTAGATTCCTCCAACTTTTTGCACCATGCCTAGATGAATTTTGCTCTCCCCATACATCCATCAAGAATTCCAAGAGAAATTCCATCTCCACCCTCGACCCTTCGGAATTCTCCTAAGACCACCTCACCAGGATCCAAAGTCGACTGGTCATCCAAAGATTAAACAAAAACAGGAAGCCCAGAATACCATAGCTATCCAAGAAATGGCAAGGCAAGGCTGAAAACCATTGTCAATCTACGAAAATCTCATGAAAATGTGAACAAAGAAACTAAATATCCAAATGCATGTACCATGCATCCAAATATCTGCAACGAAATCATTCATGAAACATGTTACCTACAATATCTTCCTCTTGTATCTATTCTTCCAACCTTTCATTTTTATCCCTTTCTTTCCCTTTCTCTCTTGCTTGTCTCAGTGTTGCCTCTCTCTTCTCTTAGAGCTCTATTTCCGAAAGTGTTCAAAAAATAGAACTGACCAACGTTGTGAACTATTTCTTTGATGCCTTTTTATCATTAATGTCTAATCTCTTCCTATCCTTTTTCCTTTTCTTTTTTCTTTCATTTTCCTTATTTTTTCTCTAATTTCCCTTCCATGCATATTTGTATCTCTTCATCTTCCTTTTCTCCTATTTTCTTTTATTTCTTATCTTAAATACCATTTATTTCCTCTTTTTCTTTGCCGATTTCCATAGCCATTAATAACCAAAAGTGATGCCCACTATAATGTTTTTCCCCCCATTCATCTTGGAATGCATGTCCCATGACCCTGGTTTAATTTATTTACATGGATAACCAACTAGGGTTTGTTACAAACCCCTCCCCCTTAGGGAAACATCGTCCTCAGTGTTCTATGACACTTATGATCATCAAAACATACTAGTTATGGAGCTTTATAACCATAACTTGATGTGATATCTACAATGAAACACACACACACACATATACATATACATATAAATATACATATATATATAAATATATATATATATATATTATATATATATATATATATATATATATATTATATATATATATATTATATATTTCTTCCACTAGCAAATAAAGAAGAATCAACCATCTCCCCTGTAGCTTGATTTGTCCCAAAGTTCTTCCACGACACATTAACCTACTCTATTGTTGAGTTTTGAAGCATGAGTTTTTTCTACTACAATATGCATTGTGGTTCTGACTAGAACTCTCCCTCAAGTTCCACCTACAATATAAAGCAATCAATCACATGATCATTATCCTACGCATATCTCTTAAGCAATGAAACATGGAAAACACCATGGACTTTCACCGTTGGCGATAGTGCAAGTCTATGTGCCAATGGTCTAATTGTCTTAAGGATCTCAAAAGGCCCACAATCCTGAGGTTCCATCTTGGCACGTGACCCATCCCCAAGGAGCTCCTCTTAGGCTTGATGCACAAGTACACATTCTTCCCAACCTAAAACTCCTTGAATCCTTTATGTTGATCTTCAGAACCCTTCTTTCTATCATGTGCTTCCTTCAAATTCCTTCTAATAACATGCTTATCCTACTCCATCTCAGCCAACATATCTGGTCTAATTCGTACCCTATTCACCGAATCACTCCAACTGATAGGATTATTACAACTTCACCCATATAGAGCCTCAAATAGACTCATCTTAAAGGATTTATAATACCCATTATTATAAGAAAACTCCACTAGTGGAAGATACTCTTCCCACTTCCTTTTCTAATGCATGACATACATCCTCAAAATATACTCAAGGATCTTGTTGACCCTCTCAGTCTATACATTTGTCTATGGATGATAGGTTTTACTAAAGGCTAACTTTGTCCCCAAGCCTACAAAAAATTCCTTCCAAAACTTGGAAGTGAACTTGGCATCTCTATATGATATAATCCTCTTGGGAACACAATGTAGCCTACCTATCTCCCTGATGAATAGCAGAGCGACATCATTAACTAAATTAGTAGAATTTACCACAATGAAGTGCGCTAACTTACTTAACCTATCAACCACAACCATGATGGAATCATGTTGCCTCCATGTCCTCGGTAATCCATAAATTAATTCCATGGAAATAACCTCCCATTTCCATTACGGGATTGGAATAGGTTGCAATAGACCAACTAGATGCTTTCATTCATGTTTCACCTGTTGATAGTCTAAGCACCTTGCAACAAACTCGTCCACCTCTTTCTTCAAATTCATCCAATAGTATAACTTCTTAACAGTTGTCAAAGTCTTCTAGTATCTCACATAGCCTGAATATCGCCTGACATGAGACTCTCTTAAGATAATATTCTTCAATTCATTGCTATCTAGCACATAAATCCTCCTCCTTAACATGACTAAGGCATATGTTGTGAGATGATACTCCTCATCCCTATCACCTTCACCTTGTTGTTGCAATCTCTACTTCAGTTGTTGATACTTCTCCTCATGCTGCCCAACATGCAAGATCAACTCCTATTATTCTATCCCATAAGAGCTCACTGTTGATATATGATTTACCTTCACTCTCCTATTGAGAGAATATAAAACCCTATTCTATTTACCCTTGATGTATGTGATCTCAAACTAAATCTCACTGAGAGTAGCCAACCATATTGCTTGCCCTGCATTCAAATTGGGTTGGTCAAACAAATATCTCAACCAAGGAGATAAGGTATTTCATATTTAATGCATAAATGATAGCTTCCAACTCAATATCATGAGTCACATAATTATGCTCATGCTCATTCAGCTTCCTATACTCATAACAAACTACTTATCCTTCCTACATTAGGACTCCACCAAGATTCCTTACAACCATCTATACAAACCACAAACTCCTTATCAGGATCTGAAATGTTCAAAAATGGAGCATTTGTAAGTGACTTCTTCAACTACTCAAAACTACCTACACACTCCTCATTCCATTCAAAATTCTTCCCTTTCCTCTGCAAATATGTAATAGGATAGCCAATATTTGAGAAGTTTTTGATGAATTGCTTGTAATAACTTGCTAGTCCCATGAATGATCTAACCTCATCCACATTCCTAAGACCTCTCCACTCCATGATAGACTTAATATTTTCCAGGTCCACTTCAATCCCTTCCTTGGACAAAACATGTTCCAAGTAATGAATCTGAGTCTGAAAGAAGCTACACTTGTTGAGCTTGCCATATATCTTATGTTCTCTGAACAATCTCAATATCGCTACCAAGTGCTCTTCATGCTCCTCATCATTCTTTGAATATGCCAATATGCCATCAACAAATACTATCACAAACTTATCTTGATAAGGGTACAACACATTTTTCATAAAACACATGAAGGTGGTTGGAGCATTGGTAAGACCAAAAGGAACCACCACAAACACACAGTTTCCATACCTCATATAGAATGCAGGCTTGTAGATGTCTTCTTCTTTGATGTGCACCTGATCATATCCTAATCTCATATCAATCTTCAAAAATATTGTAGCTCCCTTCAACTGATCAAACAAATCATCAATCTGTGACAATGGATACATGGTCTTGATAGTCACCTTGTTCAATTTCCTATAATCAATGCACAATAGCAGAGTACCATCACTCTTCCTTATAAAAAGCAGTAATGCACCCCAAGGTGACACACTTGGGCTTATGTATCCCTTATAAGGCATCTATTTAAGTTGCAACTTCAATTCCACCAATTGCAGAGTGTTCATCCTATATGGTGTCTTAGATGTTGGTACTTCTCCTGACATTAAATAAATAGAAAATTCCACCTCCCTATGAGGTGGAGGTTATGGAATTAGGAAACACATCTTGAAACTGTTGAAAGACAAGATACTTCCTCAAGAATTCATCATCCTCATCTTCCTTCCCTTTGTCACTAGAAACATGTACTGTAAACAATAAACATAATTTCCTATGGTTGCGCTTGGCCTGCATATCTATAACCATTCTCACTAATGTAGGATTCTTCTTTCCCTACAAGATTCTCTTTTCTCCAACATCATCCAGGCACTCAATGACCTTGTCATAGTAGTCTACCTTGGTCCAGTGAATGAACATTCAATCCATGCCCAAAATCATGTTATATGATCCCAAAGAAAGAACATTTAGATGTATTGATGTAGACATACCATTTAGCTTAATGCACAAGATCCTATCTAGTGAAGAAATCTTCTCTGGGTCCCTGTAGTCAACTACACCAACCAATATTTTCCATGCACTTCCTTATTCAACCAGCACTGATCCACTAGGTCAGCACTAATGTAGTTATAATTATGTTTAGGATCAATGAAAATGGAAGCAACTTGATCACAAAGCTTACCTTCCATCTTGATAATGGATGCCTAATCATTTTCCTACGTGTTATCCACTACTGTGTAAATTTGGGGAATACTTTGGCCCATGTCTCCAACTACATGCACCTCCTAAGCACTATAAATCTAAGATTTGCCTCCCTGATGCAATGGGAAATATCTCCTGTAGTGGTCTCTATGATGGGTCAAACACCTCAAATGTTTTATTCCATCACCTTTTTTCTGTTGCTTCTCAGGCTAAGACCCATGTCCTCTCTCAGCTACATTGAACTTTTGATGAGTCACCACATTTTCCTTGTCACCTACATCCTGACATCTCCCTTGCTTCGTAGGCCATTTTACTTTAGTCTTCTCATTACCTTTCCAATCACACTTGAACTCAAGCTTACACTTTGACTATTCATAACAATGCTCTAGCCTTCTGATTTCTTCCTCTAATATTCAAGGCTCATCAAACTCAATTCGGTCATTGAATTCTACTAGAAGCCCACTGATGAACCTTTGGATATTCTCTTATTCATCCTTGAGATAAGGTACATATATCAACAGCTCTAGAAATCTAGTTGTATAACCTTCATCTATCATGAACCCATCCTCAGCTCATAGAAGTATATATCCTTCCCATAATAATGCCTCTCAAACAATTCCTTTTGTTCTTAAGAGTCTTTCAAACTCACCCTAAATAAACTCCTATTCCCTTATTCCTATGATGTGCTTAACATCTTCCCACTAGATATTTGCTTTTCCCTTGAAACTAAATGTGCCTATCTTGGCTTTCATATTTTCTAAATAATCATGCAATTTGAATAATTTATTCATCCCAAGCATCCATGCTTCTGCATCTTCTGATTTATTCATTTCTCCATCAAAAGTAGGAAGCTTGGATTTCTTGAACTCTTCTTGAAAATATCCCCTCTCTCTCCTCTCATAAGGATGTTTTAGGTGATGGTGATGATGTCACTTGAAACCAGACTTAGAATAAAATATGAGTGCTAGACCTCCTATCAGGTGTATCCAAGGATCTGCCACCTCTTACTATATCATCTATGTCCATCACGTACCCTTTCCAAGACCTGCTTCCATCTGCACCATTAATCTTTTCTTCCTGTCCATGATTGATCCCATGCTATCCTTACTTCTATAAATCTAAAAGGCTCTGGAGGATGAAAATGTTAACCTTATATTTCTTTTCTTGAGCTCTAGCAATACTTTCCTATGCCTCAATTAACTGCTTATTTTTTCCTTGCAACTCATGATTTCTGCCTTCAAGCTTCTTAATGTATCTTCTAAACCAGGAGAATATCCCTCTCCCTATTGCTCAACTAATATCTCCCATCCTACCAATGTCTCTTCAAGCCTGTAGAGAGAGTCATATTAATTGTACTCAACTATTATTCTCTTCATCTCTTGGCCTTCTATTTCCTGCAATATGCCATTGTTAGCTATGTAAAACATAATCAAAAGCATTCCTCAATGTATCTCAGGGGAGGCTATTGCATCTGAATAAGCCAATACAGGTTAGCATGATACAACATCATAATCATACCAACTCATACATGGATATCATAATCATAACAATCATTAACGTGCATGCACGATAAACATATAGACAACTGACATTCAAGCATCATAGTCTACCTTTACCCTGAGGCCCAATGTTGCAACCTCACTCTGATACCACCCCTTTAACCACCCCATCCCACATTTACTTGCCTTTACAAGCTCTCCAAGGTAATCATGATATGAGAGTTACTATGACATCACCCAACATCCAAGTTCCAGTTATGGAAGTGGGGTCTGCTAACCAAAAACATATTGACACCTCCTAGGAGCATCACATCACCAAAATACTAGACAAAATTTGTTAATGAGGTTGACCTCAGTTGGAAGCTTTTTTCCCCATACCTTACACCCCAACCACATGCATGCCAAGATCTGCCTACAATTGGAAAGCTCTAGTCACACACAAGCCTTCCTTTGTGTGGTTGTAGCCAAAATATCCCAGTTAAGAGGGTGCAACTAGCAGTTTAGATCTGGATTTTCAAAGCTAGCTATAGATCATCTACTGACAATAACCCAAAAATCTCTAGAACTCAGTCTAATATGATAATAAATCTGAATGATAGGTACTAAGGCTAAATCTTTCCCAGAAATTACCAAACACATGAAAATCGTTTCATCAAACACATGGTAAACATATCAACTACAACTCAAGAATGCATATATGTTCAATGTCTCCTTAACTTCAGCAAGGAATCATCAAGAAGGCTCAATTCCCTCTCAAACTACCTACAACAACACTTCTACGCCCTTTCATTCATAAATCCATTCAATAACTTATCAAACCATGAACAAGTTCCATAATAAGAGCACATCATTCAATCATGCCTATAACCAACATTTAACCAAAATAAATCCATGAAAAGATAGTCATAAAGTCACCACAATAATCAACACATGTGCTCATCGATCACAATAAGAAAATAAATCATATTAACATATGAAAATGCCAACCAAGTTAGAGGCTTCTACATACCATTTGATGATAGATTGGGTTGAATCAAATATTTCTTTAAACTAATCACCCACGTGCATTATTCCAAGAATGAATGTGGGATCTCATGGGATGAATCAAAATAGAACCAACCAGGGCTTCCAAAGGGAAAACCACCTCAACCATCAACCACAGTGATTTCACCTAAACCTATCCAGAAATCACTAAAACCAAACAAGCTTGGATGCCTTCTACTTTTTTCACCATACCCAGAGGAATTTTTCTCTCTCCACTAATCTAGACTTATGCAGGAACACAAAAAAATACAAACATACAAATAAACAAAGAGATGCAACAAAGATAAAACTTCATTTCATTACATACATAAATGGAAATAAATCATTTACATCATCTCATTGGATAGGAGAATCTACATCACCCATCCCCACTTTTGTTACAAGTATGCAACACTTTTATAGTTCAAGTGCATATCTAGTGTGGCTTGGTTCTGTAACCCACTTAGAATCCATGAGTTTTTGTATATGGAGCAACACTCAGAGTGCATTCCCTTTGGAGACATGCCCTCCTACCTCACTTTAGTAAGAACTTCTTCACATTCATCAGTTTCAACGTAGTAGCATCTGGCTTGGGTTCTTTGGATATGTGCCCTCCCACCCCAGGCGAGGCACCTACTACTTCATCAATAGTCAACATCAAGCTTATAGGTCAACCACACAAAACCCTAGTCATCGAAGTCCATTTACTAGTTCGTTCACTATTAATATCATAGTTGGTCACAAGCATTACATTGTATCTCTTTCCCCAGGTCTTCATTTTTCATGGTTATGGGTAATCTACAAAGCCATGCTTCATCGAATTCCATTTGCTAGGCCACACACTATTATTACGATAGTTGGTCACCAACATTACAGGGTATCTCTATCCTCAGATATTCTTTCAACGTGGTTATGGGTTAACCACACAAAACCCTTCTCTTCAGTGGCTATTCATATTCAACAAAGGCTTCTCAAGAGGAAACTTCACACAATGGGGACCATTTCTTCTTAAAGAAGGAGGAATGATCTGAATGGAAAATAGAATCCACCCATGCTATTCATCCACACATGGTATTCATCCACCCATGTTATTCATCCACCCATGCTATTCATCAACCCATGCAATTTACCCATGGTATTGTAAGTGGAATCCAACCATGGTATTCATCACCTGTGGAATTCATTCACCCATGGTATTGTAAGTGGCATCCATCCTTGGTATTCATCCTCCCATGGTATTTATCCACTCATGGAATTTACCCATGGTATTGTAAGTGACATCCACCCATGGTATTCATTCACCCATGGTATTTACCCACCCATGAAATTTACCTGTGGTATTGTAACAAAAAAAGAGACTATAAGTAACAAACCACATTTTGTAAAAGGACAAATTTTTCACCACAATGTAGATTATACATTTATTCTCTATTTTAATAAAATGTTTCTTTGGGTTTTTTTTTATTGTGTGTTCTCCTCTTTTCTTCTAGATTTTCATTTTTTTTAGAGCTTGGGAGCTTATCCCCAAGATCCAGATCATCCGCCCATCTATCGCTAGTTCTAGGATAAATCTCATCTCCACCCTCGACCCTTGGTAATTTTCCTGAGACCACCTCACTAGGATCCAAAGCCTATAGGAAATCCAAAGCTTAAACAAAAATAAGGAACCAACAACACCATGGCTATCTAGGAAACAACCAGGCAAGGTTGAAAACCAATGTTAATTTAGGAATATCCCATCCAAATGACAATAACGCAACCAAATAACCAAATTCATGTACCATGCATCCAAATCTTAGCAATGAAATCACACATGCAACCTATTACCTGCAATGTCCTCCTACTATAGCTATTCTTCCAACCTTTCCTTATTTTTGTTTCTTTCCCTTTCTTGATTTCTTTTCCAAGTGCTTCCTCTATCTTCTCTTAGAGATCTATTTCTGAAAGTGATCAAAAGCTAGAACTAACAAAAGTTTTGAATTGTTTCTTTGATATATTTTTATCATTCATGTCTAGTCTCTTCTTAGACTTTTACCTTTTTATTCTTTTTCCTTATTTTCTCTCTAATTTCCCTTGAATTCATATTTTTGTATCTTCATCTTCCTTTTCTGCTAGCTCATTTATTTCTTATATTAAATTTCCATTTATTGTCTGTTTTCCTTTGCCAATGCCTTTTCCAATTTGAATAGCCATTAATAAACTAAAACTGATGCCCACTATAATGTTTTTCCCTCCATTAATATTGGAATACATCTCCCATGACCTTGGTTTAATTTATTTGCATGGAAAATCAACTGCGGTCAGTTACAACAACATTGTCAAGCCATATCCGCCTGATCCTCCTTTAGTTGCTCCACTAAAATATTATGATGTGTTTGGAAAAAAACCAAACTAACACAATCCAACGGGTCCTCTAATCATTTTAACACTACACCTTTGACTTTGGGCAACCTAAGCATTGACTGGTGATAAGTTGTGATCCAATAGACCATTCACGAACTTCAATATACCATTGGAAGGATTTTTCCAAGCACAATCGAACTATGCCCTTTTCAAGATCATAGAGCTAAACTCCTAAGGTAGAACCTCCTCCAAATCATGGTCTCCCTAACTATTATAAATATAAGACTTTATAGGTTGTTTTCATATCCTACTACTATGATGGTTCTCTACCTAAGACTGCAGCAACCATGTGACTCCCCCTCAGCTTGACACACCATGCACATCAATGCTAGTCTAATTGACATCAATGTCAACACACTTGCTTTCACCAACATCAATGCTAACCTGGTTGACATCAATGTCAACACACTGAAGGCCACCATCCATCCTGATAATGCCAACTGTCCAACACACCTTGTAGGGTTACACAATGAATTGTTTATATGTTTTGCAAGCACTGTAAACTAAATTTTTGAGATAGTATTTATTATAAAAATTAAATGTTTAATTTAACCTTGAATAAATGCACTGTATAATAGTATTTATTACAAAAATCAAAATTTTAATTTAACCCTAAATAAGTGCACATTATATAACAATGCATCGATGTAGATATATGTTTAGTGCACATCATATAATAGTTTTTAAAATAATCCATTTTATAAATTTAACCATGGTTTGGTTTATTTTAATTTAGTGTTATTGTAGTGTGCCTAGTATTGCTTTGCACTTATGTGGTTATCTGTCTATGGCACACTAACATGATGCATAATGTTATTGTATACACACTAATGGATATATAAGTTCAGTTAGCATCAAAATCTATTTTTTATATGCTCTATATTTATCAAAATCTATTTTTTATATGCTCTATATTTATTAATAAACACTCATATGTTTATTTATTTAGTACACACCATGTAGATTTTCTTTTAAACTATCATGTTTTACAAATTTCCAATGTGTAAGGCCATTTTTTGAATTTTTATTTTGCTTTTCTTTTAGATATATAAGTGCATTGGTATGTGTTTCATAATATAGCATGGGTACACCTAACTATACTTAGGGACATAAATATTTAAGCCATGTTAAAAGCTCAATTTGCTTATATCATTAGAGACCTCCATTTTGATAATACCCTATTTACCCCGTATAAATTTTTTTAACATGGAACTTATAAACCCCCCTCATCCCCCAAAATCAGTAATATTATCAAGTTTGACCCTCGAACCAATTAGAGGTTTATAAGTGATATTAGCATATAAAAAAGGAGAACATAATCTAACAACTTACTTGAGATGGATTAGGTTAATCATCAAGTTTGAGCATGAGTAAATGTTGACAAACATTGTAGGGGTTGTAGTTGCTTCCTCAATTTGGGCCACAATCAAACTTGTCTTTCCCTACTCATCTTCCTTGGTTGTAGTATTTAATTGATATTATTATGGGTTCTCACTTTCTACCTCAAATTCCCCATAGAGCATTGACTAAACTCTCATATATCCAATCCCATTGCTTAAGTCATAGCCACAAAGGTCTTCATGTGCTAATATATGCCCATTAGCTTGAGATATTTTGCAACTTCACTTCTTGAAAAATTAATGTTTAGAACCCATGGCCTTTCCCCATCATCCATTTTGTCACTAGATATACTACCACATTTCTTCCTCAGCCTATTGATTATATCTCCTCCACTTCTTGTTTTACCACTGAAGATTTAATATGTTCTTGTAATTTGTTATCGTTTTTACCACTTAGGAAATCAAAATATCTCTTGACTACCTCAAGTTTGGATCAATGGCTTCCTTGCATTTCCTTAGTCTTCCCCATCACTACCTTCGCCTGTAATTCCTAAACCGAAATTTGTTGTCTTTCTCCATCATAAGCTCCTTCCAAACTAAGAAAACTTGGACTACCCACGACTATGTGTAAGTTTATCCTAGGCTTAGTTGACTTGAAGAGCAAGATCGAAATGTAGAAAATATATGATAGGTTAACCCGATAATGCAATATAAATCAAAGAAGAATATTATAACCTACTTCTACTATCAATTTGCGAAAGCTTAAAGATTGAGCTGAACAATATAACTAGAAGAAGAAGAATCAATGGCACAATACACATGAAAATACTTTTGGGGAAAGTCTAAGTTAAAACCGCACACTATTCTATTATCACACATAGTGGAAATACATAGAAATTATACAAAGCCTTAGCTTTCACAGCTAGCTAGCTCTCAGTACAATCCTCACATATGCTTACAAGCAATCTTGGCTTCTCTCCAGCCTTCCTCTCTACCCTCCAAGCTCCTATTTCCTTACACTGTTTGTTGTGGATGATTGTCCTATTACCAAGTGGAAAACCAACCTTCAAAACTGTGCAATCCTCAAGGATGAATTCTTGACTACATGCATGAGTTTTCTCCATGAGAAAACACATGCAACTGATAGTACAATGCCCTTGAACATTAATCTGAACTAATTCTTTCTTAGAATAGACATGCATGAGTTTCAGATGAGGGGAATCTTCAATTATTTGGAGTAGCACTAGTTGAGTGCATTAATGCATCAACTGACTGTTAACTTACTATTAGTTTCTCAAACAGTTTGGAACTAATTTAACTGGACTTAACTCAAAAATTGGGTTAACTAATTTCAACTCAAATATAAGTCAATATTATCTCATTAATTTAAGGGATAACTCTTGCATGACTTCAGAAAGACTTCTAACTTGAATTTCTCCAACTAATTAATTTAAAATAAATTAATTAATTATTTCCAAGTAGATGTTAAGACTAAATTTGATTTTAATTCACAATTTAATTCAAGGACAAATTAAATTGGAATATTCTTGTTGCCATATTTCAACAGTCCCTCTCAACAAGAAAGGGATTATTTGCCACCCCAATCCTGTCACTATGGAACTTGAATTTACACTTTGACAATGCCTTTGTCAAAATGTCAGCATCTTTCTCCTCTGTCAAAATATATTGCAGTAATATGATCCTCCTCGCTACACAATCTCTGAGATGATGATACCGAATTTCGATGTGCTTGGACCTATTATGAAATATTGGATTCTCAGAGAGTTTCATACAACTTTGATTATCACAATAGATCATAGTTGGATCCATCCTCTAATCAAACAAACCAACTAGGATTTTTTGCATCTAGATGGCCTCACATGCTGCCTTACTTGCAACCATGTATTATGCCTCTGCCGAGTTGAGTGCAACAAACCTCTGTTTCCTACTGTACCAAGAAACTGCCACTGACCCAAGGTTGAAAATCCCTCATGATGTGCTCTTAAGATCTAATGGACTCCTTACCCAATCTAAATTGGTGAAGCCCTGTAGCTTCACTCCCTATATCTGTTTGTACCATAATCCATACTGAGATGTGCCTCTGAGGTATCTCAATACATGCTTTGCTGCCTTCCGAAACACCTTGGTAGGTTGAACCATCACTTGACTCAGTCGGTTAACCACATAGCATGAATCTGGTTATGTGTTCATTAAGTACATCAGTGAACCCACAACTTGCCTATACACAATAGCCTCTACCACTTCTCTTGAAGTAGCAACCTCCTTCCTCCACTTACCAACTAGAGGAGTCTGCATGGTCTTGCACTTCTCCATGTGGAATCTCCTGAATATCTCGTTGGCATACTTGCCCTGAGACACAAACAACTCCCCATCCTTCTGCCACACTTCCATGCCAAGGAAGTAATGCATACCCATGTCTTTCATCTCAATTTCTCTCACAAGGTCCTCCTTGCAAGACATGATCAACTGATCATCACCAGTCAATATGAGATAATCAACATAAATTACATCACATCTGTGAAGGTGAGAGGAGATCCATGCTCCCTTTGAAAAGCAACCATGCCCACTCCTGAAACACTATACCTTCTGTCGTCACCCATCTCTATGCACATCTTGAGGTCTTTTTCCTCCAAGGCACTGAATAAATTTTTATCACCGGTCATGTGGAATGAGACTCCACTATCAAGATACTAGACACAACCCATCATCAACGACACCATGCATCCGATGAGGATAAAGTCCATTTCAAACTGAGAGGCTAATGCCTCACCTTCTGATCCTTCCGAGGATCCCTTCTTGGACTTCTTCAATGGGAAATTAGTCACATAGTGTCCCACCTTGTGACAATTAAAGCATCTTACTTTAGAAATGTCACCCTTCTTCCCTCCATGAGAAGAATTCGATTTGAAATGGGAAGCCTTCCCCTTCCTTTCCTTGCCTTACTTGATAAGGCCAGATTTTCTTCATCATCATTCTTGGATGAAGAACATCTCGTGTGCTCCTCTTGATCTCCTCCTACATAAGATCCAACCACAGTCGTTCCCAATCCGGTAGTTTCTCCCTTCCATTCACAGAGTCCTGGAAGCTATTCCAACTCTTTGGAAGGCCAAGGAGAGCAAGGCTCACCATATCATCATCGGCAGTAGTTATTCCCACACTACCAAGCTCATCTCTGCAGGTGGTGAGCCTGTTCAGATATGTGAAAATAGTATCGCCCTTCTCCATCTTGATTCTTTGAAGCTTATCCTTGATCGTCAATTTACTCTAGTCGCTATTCTTCTTGTAGAGGTCCTTCAATGTCTTCCACATTGAAAATGGAATATCCTTCCCATGGAGACTCGAGACAATATGGTCTCGAACTCCCTCAAGGATGATCCGTCTCACCTTTGCCACACACTTCTTTCACTCATCCAACTCTTGTGCATTAGTTGAAGCTGGCTTTGGGATTTCTTTATCGATGAATTCCTTAAAGCCATTTTCTTCTAACATAGCCTCCATTGTATCTTTTCATGCTATGTAATTCGAGCTACCTTCCAAGGCATACTGGAGTCTCAAGCCATAGAACGCCATTGGCCAACCTTGAAGTATGATATGAATTCGATTTGCACCTACAACCTCGAACTTCAAACTTCGAATTCTCTTCTCAGTATATTGTTCAAAACTCTGATACCATGTACAAAATATGTGATAGGTTAACCCAATAATATAATATAATTCAAACTAAAATACTATAGCCTACTTCTACTATCAATTTGTGGAAGCTGAAAGATTGAGCTGAACAATATAACCAGAAGAAGAATCAATGGCACAATACACATAAAAATAATTTTGGGGAAAGTCTCAGATAAAACCCCACACTATTGTATTATCATACATGGTGGAAATACATAGGAATTATATAAAGCCTTAGCTCTCACAACTAGTCGGCTATCAGTACAATCCTCACAGATGCTCACAGGCAATCTTGGCTTCTCTCCAACCTTCCTCTCTACCCTCCAAGATTCTATTTCCTTGTGTTGTTCCTTGTGGATGATTGGCCTATTACCAAGTGGAAAACCAACCTTCAAAACTACGCAATCCTCAAGGATGAATCCTTGACTGCATTCATGAGTTTTCTCCATGATAAAACACATGCAACTGGTAGTACACTATCCTTGAACATTAATCTCAACTAGGTCTTCCTCAAAATGGACATGCATGGGTTTTTTATGAGGGAATCTTCAGTTATCTGGAGTAGCACTAGTTGAGTGCATTAATGCATCAACTGACTGTTAACTCACTATTAGTTCCTCAAACATTTTGGAACTAATTTAATTGGACTTAACTCAGTAAACTGAGTTAACTAATTACAACTCAAATATAACTCAATCTTATCTCCTTAAATTTAAGGGGTAACTCTTGTATGACTTCAGAAAGACTTCTAACTTGAATTTCTCCAACTAATTAATTGAAAATAAATTAATTAATTATTTCCAAGTAGCTGTTAAGACTAAATTCGATTTTAATTCACAATTTAATTCAAAAACAAATTAAATTGAAAGATTTTTGTTACCATATTTCAACACCAAATTCAAAAAAGTTTGTTGAATCCTACATACTAGCAATATAAAACCAACATTCCAACATAGAAAAATCCTACTTTACCCTTTTATACTTACTAAACCAACCAGCAAATAAACCAGTGCTATCTTATAATCCTAAACCTTCATCAATACATTTATAATAAAACTCTTGCAAATAACAAAGTATGTGATTAATGCCCACCCTTAGTTACGATAATAAAAACAATAGATGAACCATTTTTAACTTCCTTACCATCTTCTCCACACATAATCATGCCATGTATTTCAAATACATGAGCTCATCTTTTTTATATTTTATTAATAATTAAAGAAAAAAATTATGCTATAAAATTATTGAAATATAAAATACTTTACGTATTATATTTTATTCAGACTCCACTCTAATAAATTTAGATTAGCTAAATTGAAAATTTGCATTTCAACTATTTCAAATTTCTCTTAGAGTGGAGGACATCTTAATGAGAATATAATCAAAATGTTAAATATTTGTTGATTTATTTTTCCAAAAATTATAATATTATATATATATATATATAATATTTATATATAATTTATTTACAAATGGTTTTTCATATTTCTAAACAATTAGGGTAAGAAGATCTCGAATTTATATGAAGAGTCCAATTTGAAACTTGGTTTGTTTCTCATTTTCAATTTAAATAAAAAATAGAGCGCATTTCGTTAAGGAACTATTTCTTTTCTTTTAAACGTAATTTAATACCATTTTTTGAAGTTCAAAATTTTTTCGAAGTTTAAAAATAGATTACTAATCATGAAATAATGAACTGTTTTTCTTTTATAAAATAAAAATTAGTTTTAATTAAAGCTATTAAATGGCATTGGATACTTTAAAATGGAAGAAATCGATTTCAATGAATTCCAAAATGATTAGATTGACTTGATACTTTAAAAGAATTATGTTTATAATTTATCCACATTCCGATGTTACACTCATAGCTTTCACATTAGCATTTTTAAATTTTTTTAATAATGAGTTTTGCATCATAATGTTTATATAAAATATACAGACTACTAGCTAGACTCATAATACTTGTTTTTATTTAATCATTGCTTTTACATAACCAAAAGTTAGTACTTTATTTTAGTTTTATTTGATATTTTAAAGTAAAAAAATATGGATTTTACAATAAAAATTAGCTTCTTTTATTTTATTTTATTTTTAATTTTGTTATTTTTTTAAAGGGTGGGGATTAATTTTTTTCTTTGGGAATTAAGAAGAATATAAATATGTTGGCTTTTATATGAATTTCCAATAATGTTTAATGTTATTGACGGGTTTGAAGTAAATTGTAAATCTAGGAATTCAGGAGGTGCTTGTTTTTTGTGATTCTTTAAATTTAATTCACCAGAATTTATATTCAATATCTCTCCGGTAACATACAAAGTTAAGTCATATCTTCAAGTGGATTTATTATTTGTACTAGTAAATCCCCAAGAAAAAATGTCACACAATTCTAGGATGGAACAACTCCAAGGCTATTCACATGGATAATTTGGGGTCAAGGATAAATCAAGTGAACTTTGATGATAAGAGAAAAACGTATTCTTAGGCCAATATTATGAATGTACAAAATGAAATATTGTTGATAATATAACATTTTGTTCAAAATCTTAAGGTTAAAATTTTGTAAATAATTCATTATACAACTCCATTTTGACTAAAACTAATTTGAACTTATTTATTTAAATCACCTGTCT